>OY769907.1:1477369-1492369 GCA_963669185.1 Dyspetes luteomarginatus
AAATTTTTGTTATGCAAAATTTCCCTGTTGCGAATTTCGTTTTTTAATGCCTTTGCAACGTATACGATATGCTTTGAATATCATAGCAGGATGAAAACGTTTTGTTTCGCTCGAGTCACTCGCAGAATCTTGTCGCCATATCTCGCTTTACCAGCTGATGAACTTGGTCGCAACCGTGCGGAACATTATTACTTCATGCCAAGGCTCATCGTTCCTATACCGTTTATATATATATGTATAGACCTACTTTAAGTAGGACATTGCATACAAATTTTCGGTCATGAGACAATAAGGTCCTAAATAAGGACCACCCTAATATATATATATATATATATAAATAATTAAGTAAAATAATTTCATTATTTTTCCTTGGATTTCTACATATATATACATAATTTGGCCCGTGTTAATTTAATTTGGCAATTTCCATTGTAAATTCGTGTCGAGGTAAACGAAAATTGTTTTAATTTTAATTGTTTAGTTTTAAACATTTTTAAATTATTTTCGAAACGAAACGCGATATGAATTTCATTGCTCTTAATTTATTATATTTCACGTAATATAAATGTGAATATTTTTCATATTATATAAAGATGAGACTTACAGCAGCGCCATCGCGGCCAGTCGTAGAAACAAAAGTTGAATGTGTCCTCATCGGCATAACCTCAACGCGACTGCGCGAGCGATCGAACTCTGCTGCACACTTTTAGGTTCAAACTTTTCTTTTACGTTTTCATTAAATGATAATGAAATTTATTTGGAGTTTCAATTGCACTTATGAGAGTTCAAAATTGAGTCACTCGAATATCGTGTTTTATCGCGGGTCGCCACTGTTGGCAAAACGTTACGCGCACCTCACTCACACTGTCTCGGATCAAAAAACGGTGCATGTGCTCGCTGAAATTCAATTGCGCGAATAAAACAAGCAATTGGCTAGATTGAGCTTCGTCTTACGATATTCCCGAAATATCAACAATCAAATAATATCTATGCAGCTTTATAAGCTCTGCATCATCAGTTTACGCGGTACTAAAGTTATTATACGTAATAGAATATGTGCGTATGAGAAAAGGCAACATATAGAGTTGTCCCTTTCATTCTCGCGCTTGAGGAAATTAAGGATTAAGGATGCCATTCATAGACAGCTTTGATTTAATAATCAGACCGTCGTAGTACATGGTAGACGTACTAACAGCCGATTTCATCACTGGTAATGTTCAACGTAACTTGAACGATTACAAACCGTACCCGGCAGAGTCTGAGGAACAACTGAGTACTGAGTTCTGTGCAGCTCTATTATATACAAAAAACCTACTACCCACGCGCCAATCACAAGCGTACCCACTGCCGCAGCCAATCACAAGCGTACCCATTGCCGCGCCAATCGGAGCGCGCGGAGTGAGTGAGAACGAGCAACAGCGGCTAGACTCGACATGTCATCCCCTCCCGTTCGCCATAAGCCAATCACATATTAAATAGCTGATCCACCGCCGTGCACTAATCACAGACATGGTGATGAAAACACGAGTCAACGGCTGACAATCTCGGCAAGCGCGAGAACGTCAGTGCACGGTAGACGGCCAAGACCAACCGCCGCGGCATGATTTAATGCAGCAGTCACAGCAAGAAAAAAAACATACTATGTAATGAAATCTTTTCGTCTTTACCAAACGAGCATTAAAATAGAATTTAATGGCTATTATAGTCTCCTGAATCGACCATGTATTAAGGACATTTCCATATATCCGGATAATATGTTTTTTCATTATTTTAATTTATATATATATAGTTTTCTGTTTAATTATTTTCGGCAATTACATACATTATCTGTCTTGGATCAAAATACAAAACTTCAATTGGCCGAATGAGACAAACAATTGGCTAGATTGAGCTACATAATCTTTCGTCTCAGGATATTTCCGAAATATCAACAATCAAATAATATCTATGCAGGTTCATAAGTTCTGCATTACCAGTTTACGAGGTACTAAAGTTATTATACGTGATACGAATATGTACGCTGAGAAAAGGCAACATATAGAGTTGTCCCTTTCACTCTCTCGTTTGGGGAAATTAAGGATGGGAATCATAGATAGTTTTTATTTATAACCAGCCCGTCGTAGTACACGGTAGAACCATGTACGAATGATCGATTTCCTTACTGTGAATGTCCAACATATCTTGAAGAATGACAGACCGTGCCCGGCAGAGTCTGAGGAATAACTGAGTACTGGATCTCGCGTAGCACTAATATATATAGACAAAACAATAAATCCCACGCGCCAATCACAAGCGTACCCACTACCGCAGCCAATCGGAGCGCGCGGAGTGAGTGAGAACGAGCAACAGCGGCTAGACTCGACATGTCATCCCCTCCCGTTCACCAAAAGCCAATCAGAAATTACATAGCTGATCCACCGCCGTGCACTAATCACAGACATGGTGATGAAAACGCGAGTCAACGGCTAACAATAAGCTCGCGAGAACGTAATCAGACGGTCGAGAGTCGAGACTCACCGCCGCGGCATGATTTTTTTTTTTCCCTCAAATTCATTTTGACTATTATTAATTTTTATTAGGAGAGTCGATAATTGAAGTATCGACTTTTAAATATGAATTATTGAGAATTTGTAAAATGTCACGCATTAGTTTAATTTATATATATATATAGTTTTCTGTTTAATTATTTTCGGCAATTACATACATTATCTGTCTTGGATCAAAATACAAAACTTCAATTGCGTGAATGAGACAAGCAATTAGCGAGATTGAGCTAAATAATTTTTCGTCTCAGGATATTCCCGAAATATCAACAATCAAATAATATCTATGCAGGATTTTAAGTTCTGCATTACTAGTTTACGCTGTATAAGTTTTATACGTAATACTAATATGTGCGTTGAGAAAAGGCAACATATACAGTTGTTCTTTTTACTATCTCGCTTGAGGAAATTAAGGATGGGATTCGTAGATAGTTTTCATTTATACCCAGACCGTCGTAGGACATCGTGGAACCATGTACTAATGACCGATTTGATCACTGTTAATGTCCAACATATCTTGAAGAATGACAGACCGTGCCCGTCAGAGCCTGAGGAATAACTGAGTACTGGGCCTCGCGTAGCACTAATATATATAGAGGCAAAACAATGAATCCCCCCCACCAACTTCCCACGCGCCAATCACAAGCGCACCCACTGCCGCAGCCAATCGGCTAGACTCGACTCATTGTTTTGCGTCTATATATATGAGTGCTCCGCGAGACTACTCAGTTATTCCTCAGACTCTGACGGGCACGGTCTGTCATTCTTCAAGATATGTTGGACATTAGATGAAATCGGTCATTAGAACATAGTTCCACGATGTACTACGACGGTCTGGTTATAAATAAAAATTATCTATGAATCCCTACTATCTATGAATTCTTAATTTCCCCAAACGAGAGAGTGAAAGGGACAACTCTATATATTGCCTTTTCTCAACGCACATATTCTATTACGTATAATAACTTTAGTACCGCGTAAACAGATGATGCAGAGCTTATAAACCTGCATAGATATTATTTGATTGTTGATGTTTCGGGAATATCCTGAGACGAAGCTCAATCTAGCTAATTGCTTGTCTCATTCACGCAATTGAAGTTTTGTATTTTGATCCGAGACGGATAATGTATGTAATAGCCGAAAATAATTAAACAGAAAACTATATATATATATAAATTAAACTAATGGAAAAACATTATCCGGATATAATATGGAAATGTAACTGTCATGGTCACACACATTGTCGATTGAGGAGACTATAATCGACATTAAATTCTATTTTATTGTGCATTTATTTTAATGCTCGTTTCGTAAAGACGAAAAGAGTTCATTATATGGTATGTTTTTCTCTTGCTGTGACCGCTGCATCAAATCATGCCGCGGCGGTTGCTCTCGGCCGTCTACTGTCTACTGACGTTCTCGCGCTTGCCGAGATTGTTAGCCGTTGACTCGCGTTTTCATCAGCATGTCTGTGATTAGTGCACGGCGGTGGATCACCGATTTAATATCTGATTGGCTTATGGCGAACGGGAGGGGATGACATGTCGAGTCTAGCCGCTGTTGCTCGTTCTCACTCACTCCGCGCGCTCCGATTGGCGCGGCGATGGGTACGCTTGTGATTGGCTGCGGCAGTGGGTACGCTTGTGATTGGCGCGTGGGTAGTAGGTTTTTTGTATATAATAGAGCTGCACAGAACCCAGTACTCAGTTGTTCCTCAGGCTCTGCCGGGTATGGTCTGTAATTGTTCAAGTTATGTTGGACATTACCAGTGATGAAATCGGCTGTTAGTACGTCTACCATGTACTACGACGGTCTGATTATTAAATCAAAACTGTCTATGAATGGCATCCTTAATCCTTAATTTCCTGAAGCGCGAGAATGAAAGGGACAACTCTATATGTTGCCTTTTCTCATACGCACATATTCTATTACGTATAATAACTTTAGTACCGCGTAAACTGATGATGCAGAGCTTATAAAGCAGCATAGATATTATTTGATTGTTGATATTTCGGGAATATCGTAAGACGAAGCTCAATCTAGCCAATTGCTTGTTTTATTCGCGCAATTGAATTTCAACGAGCACATGCACCGTATTTTGATCCGAGACAGTGTGAGTGACGTGCGCGTAACGTTTTGCCAACAGTGGCGAACCGCGATAAAACACGATATTCGAGTGGCTCAATTTTGAACTCTCATAAGTGCAATTGAAACTCCAAATAAATTTCATTATCATTTAATGAAAACGTAAAAGAAAAGTTTGAACCTAAAAGTGTGCAGCAGAGTTCGATCGCTCGCGCAGTCGCGTTGAGGTTATGCCGATGAGGACACATTCAACTCTTGTTTCTACGACTGGCCGCGATGGCGCTGCTGTAAGTCTCTTCTCTATATAATATGAAAAATATCCACATTTATATTACGTGAAATATAATAAATTAAGAGCGATGAAATTCATATCGCGTTTCGTTTCGAAAATAATTAAAAAATGTTTATAACTAAATAATTAAAATTAAAACAATTTTTGTTTACCTCGACACGAATCTACAATGGAAATTGCCAAATTATTTTTGAATCATTTGGCTCACTCGTTAATCCGACACATATAAAAATCGTTCCTTCGGGAAAATATTTTAGCGTAAATCTCAGATAGATCGCGTATCCTCAGTTATGTAAAAGGTGGGAGAACGCTCGGAACGGCCAGTTTGCCATTGCAATAATTTTTCACGTAAATTCGACAAGCGCCAATAACACGTGTAAACTTTTCGTCGCAGCTCATGACCGGGGAAATCGAGCCTATTTTTGCGAGGAGTTAGAATCTGGATAAAAATCGGAAAAAATTAGGGTATTGTTTTTGAATTATTTGGAATCGATTTGGGGGGGCGTCTGATAAAAAAATTGTCCGAGCCCTAAATAAGGACCACCCCAATATATATGTATATATATATATATATGTTGTATTTATTCACTTTGTGAAAATATGTAATTTTTATAAATACATATTTGATCGTGAGAAAATTTTCTCACAAGTGCACATTCCTCTCGAGTGGATTGCCAGAGGTGGAGAGGTCAAAGGGAGTTTCCTTGCTCGTACATATATATATATATATAGAATATGAGGGACGAAAAATGATGCATATATACATATATATATATAGTAGCGTCTCCAATATGGATATATAGCGGACAGTTTGCTATTTTAACGCAACAAATCCACCGCACGCACACAAATTCAAGAGCGCACTAGCTATGTGATCCCTTTCTCTCCCATAAAGGGCGTGAGCGTGGTCGTGCACGCTCGTTCACTCACTTCTGCGGATTATTCTCTCTCTCTCTCTCTCTCTCATATATATATATATATATATATATATATATATATATATATATATATATATACCCCCTCTATATATATATATATATATATATCCCCCCTCTCTCTCTCTCTCTCTCTCTCTCTCTCTCTCTCTCTCTCTCTCTCTCTCTCTCTCTCTCTCTCTCTCTCTCTCTCTCTCTCTCTCTCTCTCTCTCGATGGCAGTGACCTGCATGATGTTACAGGATCTCCCTCTTAAGATTCCCCCCCCCCCCCCCCCCCCCACCTCTTTTTTCTCCTCTACCTATATAGAGGCGCAATGGCGATGACCGGGAAGCTATGTCATCGCCATTGAGTTTTTCCAGAGCAAGTTTCGTTTTGGACCACCCCGAGATGTCCAGATATTAATTTCTTCTCTATATAAATTTCAAGGATCGCGCGATTAGGATTTTTTTTTTTTTTTTGCCTCGAGCATTTTTCAAAAAAGGAGAAAAAAAAAGGCTGAGAAGAAAGTCGGGCGTGATGTGTGTGTGTGTGTGCGTGTGTGTGTGTGATGGAATTGGTAGTGGGGAATGCGACAAGGACGCCGGCCGACGGTCAGTGGACTGAACGCAATTTTTTCGTCTGCCAGAAAACGAACCGGAGAAAAAAAAATGATCCAAACATTTTATTTTCTCATTTCCAATTAGTTGAATGAAAATTTGAACGATCTTGAATTTTGATATCGAATTTTTTTATTTTTTTTTTGCATCGTTTTTTTTTTTTTGTATTCGAAAAAAAATTGTTTCTGGCTCAGATGACGATACATATATATATATGTATCGTCATCTGAGCCAGAAACAATTTTTTTATATATATATATATAAAAACTGCATATATATATATATATATATATATATATATATGTATATATGTATATATGTATATATACGGAACACTCGTTATATATATGGACTGTCTGACATTTAATGTCAGTTTCCATTGATCGTTACGTGCGATTTCCACAGATGGACTCTGTATGCTCTCATATGTCAGCTTTACCATCATAATAAACCGAGTCCGTCCATCTTCGATAGACAAATCATTTTATATATGGTATTGGCCCCGCAAAAGTTATACATTTATACGCGCGCGCACACATACACGCAAAAACACTCGTATAGGAGAATCACAGACGAGGAATGAGCGCGGATAGGAGTCGCGCATATATGACCCCATGCCCATATATATATATATATATATATATATATATATATATATATATATATATACATACATAGATAGATAGATATATAGATAGATATATATATAGATAGATAGATAGATAGATATATATAGATAGATAGATAGATATATATAGATAGATAGATATATATATATATATATAAAGCCACAGCGGTATTTCTACGTGATAGAAAAACGAATACCCTTCTTGTCGGAAGTTCCGTTGATGCTCCCGATGCAACACGCTATAGTCTCATCGCTATCTATAATTTACTATGAGCAAAAGTTTGCTGCTGTGCATTACAAAAGAAAATTTTACCCGCGTCTGTTCGCGGGGTTGCGTGCACGACGAATATAACCGCAGATCTGCCTTTACGGCACTCCGATGTCTTTTTGTTATTCATAATTCGCGCACTCGCTCATCAACTTTTAGATATCCTCAGAGACCTCGTAAAAAAAAAAAAAAAGAAAAATAAAAACATCTCGCAGAAACCAACCGTAATCGAAACCGTAACGCACTCGTGTGAAACGCAATTTTTTCAACACGCAAAAAGTTCCGTTAACACGCTCGAGTGAATACAAATTGTGCGGTGACCCACCATAGCATTAGAATTTCTCCAATTTTTTTTTTCTATTTATTTCACCCAATTTGAAATTTTAGTCATTTTTACGCACTTATGGATTATTTTTATAGATCGATATCGAATTAAAGAAATTTTTAATTAAGTTTACAAATTTTAGCTATTTGCGTGGTAAAATTATTTTCTAAAAAAAAACTCGCCTTGTACAAAATTCTTCTGTGCACCAAGAATATTTATTACACCCAATTTGAAATTTTAGTAATTTTTACGCACTTATGGATTATTTTTATAGATCGATATCGAATTGAAGAAATTTTTAATTAAATTTACAAATTTTAGCTATTTGCGTGGTAAAATTATTTTCTAAAAAAAAACTCGCCTTGTACAAAATTCTCCTGTGCACCAAGAATATTTATTTCACCCAATTTAAAATTTTAGTCATTTTTACGCACTTATGGATTATTTTTATAGATCGATATCGAATTAAAGAAATTTTTAATTAAGTTTACAACTTTTAGCTATTTGCGTGGTAAAATTATTTTCTAAAAAAAAACTCGCCTTGTACAAAATTCTCCTATGCCCCAAGAATATTTATTACACCCAATTTGAAATGTTAGTCATTTTTACGCACTTATGGATTATTTTTATAGATCGATATCGAATTAAAGAAATTTTTAATTAAGTTTACAAATTTTAGCTATTTGCGTGGTAAAATTATTTTCTAAAAAAAAACTCGCCTTGTACAAAATTCTCCTGTGCACCAAGAATATTTATTTCACCCAATTTAAAATTTTAGTCATTTTTACGCACTTATGGATTATTTTTATAGATCGATATCGAATTAAAGAAATTTTTAATTAAGTTTACAAATTTTAGCTATTTGCGTGGTAAAATTATTTTCTAAAAAAAAACTCGCCTTGTACAAAATTCTCCTATGCCCCAAGAATATTTATTACACCCAATTTGAAATTTTAGTCATTTTTACGCACTTATGGATTATTTTTATAGATCGATATCGAATTAAAGAAATTTTTAATTAAGTTTACAAATTTTAGCTATTTGCGTGGTAAAATTATTTTCTAAAAAAAAACTCGCCTTGTACAAAATTCTCCCATGCCCCAAGAATATTTATTACACCCAATTTGAAATTTTAGTCATTTTTACGCACTTATGGATTATTTTTATAGATCGATATCGAATTAAAGAAATTTTTAATTAAATTTACAAATTTTAACTATTTGCGTGGTAAAATTATTTTCGAAAAAAAAAACTCGCCTTGTACAAAATTCTCCTGTGCACCAAGAATATTTATTTCACCCAATTTGAAATTTTAGTCATTTTTACGCACTTATGGATTATTTTTATAGATCGATATCGAATTAAAGAAATTTTTAATTAAATTTACAAATTTTAACTATTTGCGTGGTAAAATTATTTTCGAAAAAAAAAACTCGCCTTGTACAAAATTCTCCTGTGCACCAAGAATATTTATTTCACCCAATTTGAAATTTTAGTCATTTTTACGCACTTATGGATTATTTTTATAGATCGATATCGAATTAAAGAAATTTTTAATTAAATTTACAAATTTTAACTATTTGCGTGGTAAAATTATTTTCTAAAAAAAAAACTCGCCTTGTACAAAATTCTTCTGTGCACCAAGAATATTTATTACACCCAATTTGAAATTTTAGTCATTTTTACGCACTTATGGATTATTTTTATAGATCGATATCGAATTAAAGAAATTTTTTATAAAATTTACAAATTTTAGCTTTTAATCAAACGTCTCTCTCGTCATTCTCGTCTTCTCGTCTCTCCATGAAAAAGGAGAGTTGAAAAAAAATTTTAGATCGATTAATTTTTTTTTTTTTTTTTCTATACGAAAATCTTTTGTGCACTTTGCGCAATTAATCTTATCGAATAAAAGAGAAAATTGTGTTATGATGTTGGTACGTGTGTCCCGTTAGACCGCTGTTGTTTTTGCTACTTGACTCGGGGAGAGTCGTATCTCTTGAGAGAGGATGTAGTAATATAAAGAGCTGGCGAGAGATTGGAATGTTAAATATGCGTTAAGGTGCGTATAGTGAGTACCTCTATGTCAACTTTGATATATATATATATATATATATATATATATATATATATATATATGTATATATGTGTATATATATATATATATGTATATATATATATATATAACGAAAAGAACTAAGGCGCGGTCATCGTTTCAGGGCACGCGTTCCACGTTGCCCATATTATTCGACCGATGAAAATAAATTTCTCTGTCAATCACACACACGTTAGAAAACTATGAATAGTTTCCAACACCAGATTACAAGATTTTAATCTCCACTATGCCACGCAGAGGCCTCTTTTTATTTTATTATTTTTTTTTTTTTTAAGGGGCTAAAGTGACTCGTCAAATGAGCCTAAAACTCTCTCTCTCTCTCTCTCTCTCTCTCTATCCCTGAATAATTGCCAAAACATATGATACAAAAACAATTTCTAGTTTTTAGTGTTCAAGGATGATGAAAAAAAAAAAATATATATATATATATATATATATATATAAAATTATCCTCCAGGAGAGGTCAACCGAATAACCATTAATTTCCAAAAATCAATACCACAATTAAAAAGATTTTTTCATTTTTTCGGTTGACCTCTCCTGGAGGATAATTATACATATATATATATATATATATATGTATATTTATATACACAGGAGAGGTCAACCGAATAACCATCAATTTCCAAAAATCAATACCACAATTAAAAAGATTTTTTCATCATCCTTGAACACTAGAAACTAAAACTAAAAACTGTATATATATATATATATATATATATATATATATATATATATATATATATATATATATATATATATAGTAGCATCCGGCATATGAGGCCGGTTATAGGCCTCTTCGACTAATTCTTAAGTGTGCCATGTATATGGTGAGTGCGTGTAAACTTCACTAGTACAGCCGGAGTCTCCATCTTGACTGGTGTATCATGTCCGGAAAAAAAAGTCCCTCGGGGCTTCTATATCTCTTTCTCCATATGTTTTGGAGCTCATTTGCTCCTCATCGCCTGTGGCGTCTCTCCCATTTCCAAGACAAGTTGTACTGCGTAATCTCTCGATTATACGTTCGTCGTGATACTCTCGCCATTTTGGACCAGCCCGGATCAGCCTCGTTGAAACGCAGCCACGAGGATAAACTTTCCGCGATTCTGCCATCATGTGAAAATTCTCGATACTCGCAGTAGTAATGAGTTTATGTGGCTGCGGAAATCCGCTTCCGAGAAATAGAAACTCGCTGTTATGGTACTGCCACATACTCCAAGTAACTAGCCCCTAATATATATATATATAGAGTTTATATATATATATATATATAATATTATATTTATATTTATATTAAATATATATATATTTATTTATAAATATATATGTACATGACTTCCTGAAGTTTTAGTATCAGAGACATCTCATGCCTCCATTGCTACGTAATCTCTATATGCAACAATCAGCTAATATATATATATATATTTAAAAAGAACTTGTACTCCAACTGAGGACTTGTATTATTTACGATCTGGGCTCTAAATAGGTAAAAAAAACTCTATATGTATGTATATATATAATATAATATTATATTTATATTAAATATATATATATATTTATTTATAAATATATATGTGTATGACTTCCTGAAGTTTTGGTATCAGAGACATCTCATGCCTCCATTGCAACGTAATCTCTATATGCAACAGATTTCACTTTCTGTAAAAAAATAAATAAATAAAAAATCATAAAGGGCTGTAAAATTAAATAATTCACTGATTTTAATTGGTTTGTTAATTGTCGAGATATGTTTTATTTAATTAGCTCAGATAAACGTTTAATTATTAAATGATTTTTTTATTGCTTTATTTATAGCCTGATAAAAAAATTTATTCGAGTCAAACGAAAAATTTGATAATAATAATTAAATATTAATTTTTTTATATCGAAGAAAAATATTTTTCAACAATTATTTTAAGTTCTGAATATTCGCTTATCAGTGCAATATAATTAATTATGAGAAAAAGAATTACGAGGATAAAAAAAAATATTTTAGTCAAGTTGAATTTTTTTATTATTTTCGGACACAATAATAGACGAATAATTTTCAAAGAGAAAAATATAATCGAGAGATGAACTGCGAAGATTGCTTCGTCTCTCTGATGACTTTTCACTCGAGAATGGCGATGGTTAGATGGTTTGAAGCAGTCAGAGAGCCTGATGGATTCCTCGTAATTAACGTGTCGAGATGACCTACTGACCTACTGGCAAACTCGATTTTCGTCATTCTCTCGCAAATTATCGTCTTTTCGCTCTCATGGATCTTCAAGATGGAAGAAAGTAAACGAAAAATAAAACTGTACGAGCACTCAACAATAATTTTGGATCCACGTGGTGGACGAACTTTTTCGATCTGGTCATTTTTTTTTTCCCCTCCACGGATCTGTCGCTCCGCCAAATTATACATTCTGGGACGTGGGAGATTGAAAAAATTAATTATTATCCACTAGTATTTTTTTTTTTTTTAGAATTCTAGATTCTAATATTTATACGAGTAGCATAAAGTATATTTTTTATTAGATGAAATTATGAACGTCGAAAATACCTTTTGGCCTAAAAAAAAAATTCTTTCGACATCCAGCTTTGATTCGATAAAATAATACATTAAAATTTTTTGATTTAAGTCGTAGTAAATTATGAACTTCCAAAATTCTATTTGGCCTAAAAAAAAAATCTTTTCGACATCCAGCTTTGATTCGATAAAATAATACCTTAAAAATTCTAGATTCTAATATTTATACGAGTAGCATAAAGTATATTTTTTATTAGATAAAATTAGATAAAATTATGAACGTCTAAAATTCTATTTGGCCTAAAAAAAAATCTTTTCGACATTCAACTTTGATTCGATAAAATAATACTTTAAAAATTCTAGATTCTAATATTTATACGAGTAGCATAAAGTATATTTTTTATTAGATGAAATTAGATGAAATTATCAACGTCCAAAATTCTTTTTGGTGTAAAAAAAAAAATCCATTTGACATTCAACTTTAATTCGATAAAATAATACCTTAAAAATTCTAGATTCTAATATTTATACGAGTAGCATAAAGTACATTTTTTATTAGATGAAATTAGATAAAATTATGAACGTCCAAAATTCCTTTTGGCCTAAAAAAAAAATCCATTTGACATTCAATTTTGATTCGATAAAATAATACCTTAAAAATTCTAGATTCTAATATTTATACGAGTAGCATAAAGTACATTTTTTATTAGATGAAATTAGATAAAATTATGAACGTCCAAAATTCCTTTTGGCCTAAAAAAAAAATCCATTTGACATTCAATTTTGATTCGATAAAATAATACCTTAAAAATTCTAGATTCTAATATTTATACGAGTAGCATAAAGTACATTTTTTATTAGATAAAATTAGATAAAATTATGAACGTCCAAAATTCTATTTGGCCTAAAAAAAAATCTTTTCGACATTCAACTTTAATTCGATAAAATAATACTTTAAAAATTCTAGATTCTAATATTTATACGAGTAGCATAAAGTACATTTTTTATTAGATAAAATTAGATAAAATTATGAACGTCCAAAATTCTATTTGGCCTAAAAAAAAATCCTTTTGACATCCAAATTTAATTCGATAAAATAATACCTTAAAAATTCTAGATTCTAATATTTATACGAGTAGCATAAAGTATATTTTTCATTAGATAAAATTAGATGAAATTATGAACGTCCAAAATTCTATTTGGCCTAAAAAAAAATCCTTTTGACATCCAAATTTAATTCTATAAACAATACCTTAAAAATTCTAGATTCTAATATTTATACGAGTAGCATAAAGTATATTTTTTATTAGATAAAATTAGATAAAATTATGAACGTCCAAAATTCTATTTGGCCTAAAAAAAAATCCTTTTGACATCCAAATTTAATTCTATAAACAATACCTTAAAAATTCTAGATTCTAATATTTATACGAGTAGCATAAAATATTCTATAATATTTTATAAATAATATCCATTGGGTATCGAATGAAGCTCCAAAAGCGAGAGTACACTTGATCGAGCTATTAAATAACCAATAAAATGGGCATTCCATTATAGATGAAATTATAAACGATCCATTATAGATTCCATTACACAAATGAATTATTACTCGGAGTAAAAAAAAAAAATTCTTTAACGAGATTTTCCCCGTCTTTTTTTTAATCCTTGGAACTTGCTCGTTAAAATACACTGGAATTGTTTGACCTTTCGCATCTCATTACACAATATATATATATATATATATATATATATATATATACCATTAGCGTATAAACTGATTCTGACTTATTTCTAATCCTATTGAATTTTAATTCACAACACACTATCGAGTAATATTTTTTTTTTTTTTTTTTTTTTTTTTACTACCTGTGATCATCACAAGGAATAAAACTTTCTCGACATACCGCGAGAATGTGCGTTTGTCCGTTAGAAGAAGAAAAAAAAAATAAATAAGAAGAAGAAGATACGCAGCGATGCTCTCGCGCTCGCTCGTCCGGAATACGAGAGTCCTTAACTGCCCGTAATTACAGATGACGCCTGCAACACATTAATGTGTATATATATATATATATATATATATATATATATATATATGCGAAATGTTTGACGCAATGATTATAAATTGAATACGTAATAAGCGTTACGATATGCTCGATAATGGCAAAAAAGGGAAATAAATCCTGAGGTCACCTTCATGTTGATGAAGAATTATCCTCAAAAGTTTATACAACTCGCTTAAGGTTTCTCAGGATTATTACACGCGAGATCGTTGACAAAAAAAAAATTATATGTAAAAAATAGAAAAAATTAATTGGAATAAAAATTATATGTAAAAATTAGAAAAAATTATATATATCGTGTTACTAATTTTTACATATAATTTTTTTTTTGTCAACGATCTCGCGTATATATATATATATATATATGGTGTTACTAATTTTTATATATGATTTTTTTTCTTTTTGCTCCGTTAGTATATATATATATATATATATATATATATATATATATATATATATATATATATATATATATATATATATATATATTTCTTTTTTTTTTCTTTTTGCCCCGTTAGTATATATATATAT
Organism: Dyspetes luteomarginatus; assembly: GCA_963669185.1. NCBI lineage: Eukaryota > Metazoa > Arthropoda > Insecta > Hymenoptera > Ichneumonidae > Dyspetes > Dyspetes luteomarginatus. The sequence continues at coordinate 1,492,260 of OY769907.1, forward strand.
ATTGGTCCAGAATAAGACGAACAACTGGCTACTTCTCGAGTGATAATTATTCTCAATTAGGCTAATTCGAGAACATAACAACTCCGGCCGACCGAGTCAGAAAAATGTTG
>OY769907.1:1497369-1509869 GCA_963669185.1 Dyspetes luteomarginatus
TGGATAAAAAAAACCATCTGGAGTGGGGAAACTGGATGGTTGTAATGTCATAGATTATTCTCCGTGACAAAGAGAGCAGTTACAGAGATGCTGCGAAAGCGTATCCCGTAATGTCATGACCGTGATTTGGCAATAAATCATAGTGGCATAAACTCTCTCGAGGAAGGGGTGAAAAACGGTAATACAGTCGAGAGTAAGAAAGTGACTGGATGAAGAAAAATATTTATCCTACATATTATTATTATTGATGACACAAGTGTGGTGAGTCACAAGAGGTGAGAATCTGACGCATCAGAGTTCACTTGGAATATTTTTTGTTTGCTTATTGAAACAAAAGGAGGGGGGTGGAAAACAAAAACAATGAGGGGTTCGAATCAAGAGAACGCAACCCCATATTGTAGGTGCCGAGTACTTTATTTGGGAAGTTCCGTTCCCCATGCGAGCAAAGAGGGCTTATTAGGGGTGCAGGAACCCCTGCGCGAGCTTTATCCCGAGCAGGGTGCACTGGGTGCACGTGGTATTGACAGTTGGCTCAGTGTCTGGAGCAATGGCCTCCTCCTGGAGAATGTTGACGAGCATCGTAAAAAGGTAACTCGATTTTTTCCAATCGAGACGTTGCATTATTGCGCGGCTGTCAGGCACGTTAAGGGTGGAAATGGGGATGCATCGACAACGAGATTTTTACCACTCGATTCCCCATTCGCGAGAACCCCAAGTGCCAATCATCCACCCCTATTTGCAGCTGTACTGAGACGCACAACTGGCATCAAAGTCCTGGAGTGTCACGCCTTCATTTGCAAACGTGACATGGCGGCAAATGCACTGGTCAGATGTTGTTTCCACGCGTATGCTGACAGCAGTTACGCCAAGGGTCTTGACCCTTCGGCAGCAACGATTACGACGAACGGTGCACCAACCGGGACCCACCCATCAAACGGTAGCCTGTACCATACCCTCGGTGGTTCCAGCACCACCCTGGACAACGGTAGTCCACCAGCTACCAGGCTAGAGCCAGCATCTACCGATGATCTGAGTCTGTACAATGGCGATGAGAATCACAAAGTTTGGGCCAAAGGTCGGGACGAGGTCGACGCCATTTACCAGGAGCAAGGAACTATCAGAAGTACCAGAGGCTCGAGACCTCGTCAACTTGTTGCTCCGCCACCTCCACCTCCGCCACCTCCTCCGCCAACTCAACCTCTTCTCATTGCTGAGTCAGCTGCTACTGCTGCACGCAGAAAAACCAATAAAAAAGTTAAGAAAGTGAAGAATCGAACTATCCAGGATGACATAATCCAGCAGCAGCAGCAGCAACATCACCATCATGGTATTCCTCCGCAAGCGGAACGGTCCATGGCCATTTATACCAATGGCCATGGTCATCATACCCTCGGTCATCCAGTGAGGCAACAACATTATCACAATCATCAATTACCACCGAGCAGCAGATCCGTTGCTGGTACTCTCGCTAGGCCAACACCGGTACTTCTGGTACCAGCAGCTACTCTGCCTCGAAAAGCTCCTCACCATCATCATCATCAGCAGCATCAGCAGCAGCAGCAGCAGCATCATCATCATCCACGTGGAATGAGGCCTGTACCAGCCTCAGCACCAATTGTACCAGTTTACGCGCCATTACCAGTCGTCCCATCGACCCAAACGGCCATTTATCCAGCTGGTAATTATGGTACTGGTGGTAATTATGGTACTGGTGGTAATTATGGTACTGGTGGTAATTATGGTACTGCTGGTAATTATGGTACTGCTGGTAATAGAAACAGAAGATCACAGCAGCCGGAAATACTCGATTCCTCGACACTCGGAGCATCTCGAAGACTCACCGCTTCTCATGCTGACTTAACTTCTGCTACTGCTGCTTCTCCCTCTGCTGAATCAACCAATCCTGACAATGGCGAGAACGAGTCACGCTTTGGGACTGGTATTTATCGGCGCAAAGGACACCTCAATGAACGTGCATTTTCTTACAGCATAAGGGCCGAACATCGTAGCAGAAGTCATGGTAGTTTGGCCTCCCTTGGCTTTAGCCCTGCACAAAATGGCGCCGCCCTACCCAAAGAAGAAAAAAAGGATCGTGAAATCGCTCAGCTCGTTGCTGGCCTTAATCTTGATGAGGAGAGCAGGGGGCATCATCAATCTGGGCCTTATGCACGGAGCATTAAACCTCATCCACACCTCATGCAACAGCCTCAACCTTTGCCCCGGCCCAGACCTCGTTAAACAGCGAGAGAACAATTAACGTCACATCTTTTTTCGAATTATTGTGCTGCGATTTTTTTTTTTTTCATCCCCTAAAAAACTTAAAGATTTAATTTAATTTTATATGCTCGACTGTGTCAGCTGAGAGCATAAAAGGAAATGAAAAAATTTACTCTTTTTTTTTCCTACTTCTTTTTTATTTTTTACTCGCAGTGCTTTTGCCATTTTGTCTCGCGATCATTATAGATTTTATTTGTTTGTTGATTTCTTCGACGTTTTCAGCCATTTTATTAAATAATCGATTTACTCCTGAGAGAGATTAAGAGCTTCGAGTACATCCGTGTATTTGTGTTAATATAAAAACTTATTATTTACATTTATCGCCTCTACATTATATATATATATATATATATATATATATATATATATATATGCGAGTTCGTTGCTATATTCCGTCGCTCATGATTTTATTATACGAATGAAAAAAAAAAACGTCCTTTGGTATTTTTCACGCTTAATATCCATTTGTAAAAAAAAAGTCAAAGACTCTTATTAATCTGCTGAAAAAGGGGAAAAAAATAACGAGCTTCCTATCTCAAACGAGCAATTAATTAGGCCGCCTGGAATATAATTGTCGAGTTGAGCCTCGCAATCTTGGACACCTCGATGCGTGTACTCGCCGTGTGTCTTGTGGTCGATGCACTTTTAGCTAATTCATTTTTCATTTTTATCGTCCAATTTAACTTTAAATATACTTTTTTCTTTTTCTTCGTTAAATAAATATATTTTTAAAAATCACACTGGTCTTTTCTCATGGAAAAAATAATAAAAAATTTACAGACGATGTAAAAAAAATTTATTCCTGAAACACGTTTTATTAGCCATTTTTTTTTCTCCAAAAATAATTAAATTCCAATTCTAAAACTATCGCGTTCGCCAATTTTTAAAATTATAAAATTATCGCGTTGAAAGAAATTTTTAAAGAATTTTACCGATTAATAAATGAAATTTTACGCCGACTTTTTTTTTTTGTTCGTTAAATAAATAAATAAATCACACTAGTCTTTTCTCATAAAAAAAATTTACAGACGATGTAAAAAAAAGTTTATTCCGCAAACACGTTTTATTAGCCATTTTTTTTTTTCCAAAAATAATTAAATTCCAATTCTAAAACTATCGCGTTCGCCAATTTTTAAACTTTTAAAATTATCGCGTTGAAAAACGCGATGGAAGAATTTTTTGAAGAATTTTTCCGATTAAAAAATGAAATTTACCGAATTTTAAAAATGAATTTTACCAATGAATGACAATCGATGGTAAAATATTTAGCGAGACAGCTCGCGCTCGAGTCACTTTCAAGGCTTCGATTACGTGAACGTATAACAGCATGACGGGTTTGGTTTCACAACGTCTTTTCTCCATCTGCATATCGAATAGTATGCCATAGCATACATACAGTGAAATGAATGGGGAAAAAAAAAAAAAAAAAAAAACATGTCGAATTCCTTAGCTGACGATGTCGAGATAACGAGATACGAATTATTCCATATTACAAGTGTAGGAGATAACGAGATACGAATTATTTCATTATACAAGTGTGTATCGTGTATGAGCTAAATATTTTATTAATGAGAGATTGCGATGTCAATTTAAAAATAATTTCAAGCAAAATGTCTTCATACGAATGCCCGAGCTAAGTATATAAAAAAAATCGTTAATCGGCCATTTTTTTTTTTTTTTTTGCTTTATCATAAATATTCGAATGATTGGCTTTTTTTTTTCTTCAATAGCCATTTTTTTTTCCCCATTAATTAATATCCTACATTCGAGTCCCATCAGCAAGTGCTCATGACGACCTTACGACCCCAATGAGACCAATTCAGATTGGGAGAAAATCGAGATAATTTGATGGACCACGAAGAATCTTTCATTTAAACTTCACCACACACACACGAGTTTTTATACTTTTTTTTCCATCCCCCAAATAATTCAGGTACCACCATTGAAAAAAAAAAAAAAAATCATCCCTTTTTTAATTAAGACATAATTAATTAATTTGACAACAAAAGATTGGGGGAAATCGAGATAGTTTGCTGGACCACGAAGAATCTTTCATTTAAACTCCACCACACACACACGAGTTTTTATACTTTTTTTTCCATCCCCCAAATAATTCAGGTACCACCATTGAAAAAAAAAAAAAATCATCCCTTTTTCAATCAAAACTTAATTAATTTGATCGATTTGATAACAAAAAAAAATTAGAAAAAAAAATATTACGCCTCATCTCTCGCTGTCACTGAATAAAAATTAACGTTTAACGATTACATTGATATATATAGCTCGAAAAAAAATCATCCCTTTTTCAATCAAAACTTAATTAATTAATTTGATAAAAAAAGATTGGGGGAAATCGAGATAGTTTGCTGGACCACGAAGAATCTTTCATTTAAATTCCACCACACACACACGAGTTTTTATACTTTTTTTTCCATCCCCCAAATAATTCAGGTACCACCATTGAAAAAAAAAAAAAATAATCCCTTTTTCAATCAAAATTTAATTAATTAATTTGATCGATTTGATAACAATAAAAAAATTAGAAAAAAAAATATTACGCCTCATCTCTCGCTGTCACTGAATAAAAATTAACGTTTAACGATTACATTGATATATATAGCTCGAAAAAAAATCATCCCTTTTTCAATCAAAACTTAATTAATTAATTTGATCGATTTGATAACAAAAAAAATATATTACGCCTCATCTCTCGCTGTCACTGAATAAAAATTAACGTTTAACGATTACATTGATATATATAGCTCGAAAAGTTTGAATTTTTATTATCCAACATTACGAAAAGGAGGGGCTGCACGTAAATTTATTATTTCCAAAATTAACGAAATACAAGAAAAAAAAAAAAAAAAAAAATATCCAGACAAATTGTCTCGATCTCTAATGGGAAAAAAAATTAATTGTTAAATATTAGCGGATCGCGATGCACTTTGCAGTGGTGGAAAAAAAAAAGAAAAAAGAAAATATAGAAAAAAAAAAAAGAAAAAAATAGTTAAAATGAATTTTATAAATAGCTTAGCGACGAGAGTTATGATTGCGTCATGCTCGGAATTATTATTACAATTCATCGAAGCATGGACACAGCACATATAAGACACACTTAATGATCATGCGCAATATTAGTCACCGAGAGCGAGTTTGTGCTTTTAGCACAGACGAGAGACTGTCAGGGCTGACGTCAAGGCTGGTAATTTGTCACGAGGATCGAGAACTCGATATTTTTTTTTTTGTTTTATGTTTCCATTTTTTACTCCTGACTAGGCCAAGCTCATGTAAATTCTGTCTATCGAGTCATTTAAAAAAAAAAAAAAACAATTTTTCTTTTTAATTTACATACTGAATGTTTCGTTATTTCGAATAATTTTAATATTTTTTTTTTGTTTATCGTCGACAATAATAATCAAACTTGAAGTCCTCCAATTTTATTGAAATTTTATTTATAAATTACGCATGTGAAATTTAAAAAAAAAAAAATTCCGATCCTTCGCTCGCGCGTTTTATAATTTTTTACAAATCGATCATGGCGGTAAATGAATAATTTATTATTTTTTAATTGAATTTAAAAAAAAGTGTGAAAAAAATTTATTTATTTTGAGCTGTCAATTTTTTTTATCCCGAGTTAATACGAGATGAAAAAAAATTATTTATACAAAAATCATCGCACGTAAATTTTCCAAATGTTAATAGAAAGAATATTCCGTTTTTTATCTAAATTATCAATACGAAAAAAAAAAAAAAAAAAATCGTGCAGGTCCACATGAGCAAGTGACCAGCTCGAAAAAAATTTCACTCAAATTTCTCCAGTCTCGGCATAAAAGTAGATGAAATTTTTTTTTTTTTTTCTTCAATCGAACATGAATAAAATGAGCGATAATGCGATATCACCTGAGCAAATAATCCGATAAGGAATATCAATGTTTCAAAATGGTGTGATTTTTTTTTTTTTTTTTTTCAAGATTGAAAATAATGCAGTAAAAAAAAACCAAAAAAACAGATAAATAATTTTTCTTGTTTTTTTCAAGCTCGTTAATAAGCTGACAAGAACGTACAACGAACTCGTATAAAATGTCGAAAATTAATAAATATTATATATATATATATATATTATGGAATTATTTCGGAAATATTAAAATAATTACTCAGTTTCAGATAAATAAATAAATAAATAAATATAAATTGTACTTACCAAATGAACGAGTCACATGTAGAAATGCGACTGGTGATGCGCCATTTGCAAAGATTCATTCCCAATTGTACACGGGTCTGAATCTGCTGGACAATTAACATTTTCCTTGTCCAAATCTAATATATTTTCCTCTTATTAAAAAAAAAAAATTTTTTTTTCAAATGGAATTATATTTAAAAAAATAGACAATTATTGTAATAATTTTTTAATTCATAACTCATTCTCATAACATATTTTTTATATCTTGTATGATTAATGAAAATTAATCGAGAAATATATTACACGTTTATATATCTGAAATTATAAATTTATAATTTTATCCACATAATTTTGTGCCTCGAGTAATTATGCTGAAAATTGTTTAAAAATTATAAAAAAAATTTAATCACAACGTCAAATTTTTATGAAAATGGAATACTTTTTTTTTTTTTCAAAATCAACTCGAAAATTTAACGATTAAAATTATATCGATTTGAGGTAATTTTTAAATTCACAAAACATTTTTAATATCTCGTGTGATGAATGAAAATTAATCGAGAAATATATTACACGTTTATATATCTGAAATTATAAATTTATAATTTTATCCACTTAATTTTGTGCCTCGAGTAATTATGCTGCAAATTTTTTAAAAATTATAAAAAATTTAATCACAACGTCAAATTTTTATGAAAATGGAATACTTTTTTTTTTTTCGCAAAATCAACTTGAATTGTTTACCAATTTTGCAATTTTTGCGTTTATCTCGCATTATCCAGGAATATTTAACGAATAAAATTATATCGGTTTGAGATAAAAGTAAAAATATATTTAGAAACGAATAAATTTGATGCGATTCAGTTATAGGCATGTTAAGGTCCAAATACCTTAATCACTTTGAACCAGTGACCTTTTTTTTTTATTATTTTTTTGTGCGAGTAATTAAGGCTGACTGGGAAGAAAAAGTGAAAAGACAATTTTGCGTTAACCTTAATTTATTCTAAATTTTGAGATACGCTAATGAGACTTTAAGTGTTGACCTTTGACCATGAAAAATAACAGTATAGACCCTTAAAGGATTATTATTAGAAAAAAAAAAAAGGGATTGCTCAATATTCTTCTCGTTCTTCTCGTACACATTCTGTCCATGTAATAAAAAGTTTAAAAAAAAATGAAAAAAAAATTGAAATATTATTATTTATATGAATAAAATTCGATAACAATTCGTAAAACTGAAACGAGCAGATTCAACATTTTTTACATTTTACTCTGCGACGAACAAAATGGCCTGGAATTTAAAGATAATTTTTTTAATCACGTAAAAGTTTAAAAAAAAATGTTTTTTTAACATTAATAACTATTGAGGAGTGCAAGAAATTTTTAAAAAATCGTATAAAAATTGCCTTAAATACAATGCTGATTTCTACCATTAAATACGAGCCTGCCAAAATGCCCAAAAATTTATATGAAAAAAATTATTCCATGGACAAAAATTTTCCTCGAGAATTAAATATTTTCTACATAAAATATTTAATTTGGAGGATACACATGTGGATATTTGGCATATTTACAAAGACAATGATAAAACAAAAAATAGAGAATACACATGTGAATATTTGGCATATTTACAAAAATAATGATAACAAAAAAAAAAAAAATCACCATCTCTTATATTTACATAAATTTTTCATATAATTAATTCCATTCCAGGAATGATGAAACGTGAGATAATTCATTGGGATTATTGAATGATTCATTTACCGTATATCAATTAAATATAATGAGACAATTGTATAGACGAATTAATTTTTTTTTTAATTCAAACAATCGACAACGAAACGAGAATCGATTAATTATATATTTATAAGCATGAGGAATAAAAAATAATTGGTATAAAATATTATATAAATATATATATATATAATATTAATAATATATAATATTATATACATATATATACAGTATAGATAACCGAGTGCAGGGTGTGAGATTAAATTACGTGTGTGACAATGAGTGAATGATAAAAAAAAAAAAAAAATGAGTGTATATTGTCGAAACAATTGAGGAGAAAACGAGAGTCGTTCACTGGTGCATTTAAATTTTTTTTGAAAAAACATTTCTAACGGTTGAACTTTTATTTATATTCAGTCTGCAGCGAGAATCAACGCCATTCAAATGAGATAAAATTATTGATAATAATTTTATTAAAAAAAAAAAAAAGAAAAAATTACAATTTTTATACGAATTATAAATAATTATTTAAAATATTTTTCTGATTATTCTTCGATAAATAAATGATACCAAACTTCATTTTTTTCCAAAATGAAGTAAAAGCATTTATTCTACAAAGTTCAAAGTACATTAAAATTTTTTTATGGATTTTTCGAAGCTTGAGAAAAAATCATCAAACTCGAAAGAGCCTTTTTTGTATGGATCAGGTGGCTTTTTTTTCCTTAATTGGCTATCGCCTAAATTGACTAAATAATTGACTAAAAGTTCAATCGTACGTACAGTCCAATCTCCCATTACTCGAACATTAGCATAATTAAAATTAAGGCTCTTTTTGACGATGTAAAAAGTACACGAGAGCCAAAAGTCAAGTCACGAGGTCAGGTGATAAATTTTTTTATCAAAATTCTCGGTGCAGATTTTTTTTTTTTTTTTTTTTTTTTTTTTTTTTTATAATTTATGGGAGATTGGACTGTAGTTTTTATATTTTTAATTGTCAAAAATTGCCAGGTGAACGAAACGAACAATTAAGGGATGTGCCATCGAGTATATATGCGATTAAGATCGGGTGTTTTGTCAAGTTATTATTATTATTATTATTATTACGATGATGCGACATGTAATTTTTAAATAATAAAATCGCTATAAGAGTCTGACCGATTATCTATAATTTTATAAGCTATTAAATCTCGAATTGAAAATTTTTCATCCATCGTTAAATTTTTTACTCGATAAATTGACATCGCAGACACGTGACCCACGAGAGAGTGCGGATTAATTTAAAAATGTTTATTGTGTGAATAATATTGTACGAATTTTTATGTCCAAGTAAAAAATAAAAGAAAAATCAACTCTGTACAAAAAAAAAAAAAAAAAACGATCATTCGATTAATCATTTTACTTTTAAATTATTCTCTAAATATTTATCGAAAATTTACAATTTTTAATACGTAACCTTTTCTTTTTTTTTCTCATCCACGTGTTCCTCTCAATATGCGCTATATATTAATTTATTCCAAAGAAAAAAAAAAACATTTTTTTTTCACGAGGTAACCTCGTACAGGAGTCAATCAGATCAATTTAATTTAATCGTCGAACATATATATATGTATGTATGTATGTGTATATATATATAAATTAATGAAGCTTTTTAGACGATGATAAAAAAAAATATTCATGAGATATTTCAGTGCAAATTATATATATATATATATATATATATATATATATATATATATATATATATATATATATATATAATTCTACGACAATATTTTGTAACTGTTTTACTATCTATAGCAATTCTGAGGTAAACCGTTACTCGCTTGTGTTACGTGTATTGTATGTGGGTCATAGAAATTTTAGTCTTTGGAGAATACACGAGAGTTTTTGTGACCCTGCTGGAAACGAGTCGTTGAAATTACGAGAAACGCCCAGCGATCCAGACAGATAAGAGAGTCGATATCGACATATTCCCTATGCTATATATATGTATATATGGTGATATATATATTATAATATTTACATATAAATATATATATATAATTATAATATTAATATTAATTTATATATATATATATATATATATATATATATATATATATATATATATATATATATTTATAATATCCATAAATGCTGAGGTATTTAACGATAATCGTTAACGCAAACGACCCAGCTTGGGATTTTCTCATCCAAGCGTGGAAGATACTTTGGACTGAGTATTATTATCGTGAACGCGTTAAAAGCTCTCTTATTACAGTTAGAAGCTAACGCTTGTACGTATGCACATGGAGCACAGAGATTTAATTTACAGTTAGCCCGCGACGTGTGAGCATGGGCGACCGAGGAAATAGGGTCAGTTGGCTGAAACAATTTTTATCATCATTGAATTGAAAGAATTAAAAAAAAAAATTCGAGAATTTTTTTTGGGTTAAATCGAAACTCATCACAGGATTTAAAAAAATGTTTAAACTTTTTTTTTTGCATATTTTTTGGGTTGAAAATTAAATAAAATTTGGAAATTCATCATCTCACTTTAATTTAATGAGAAATGAGGGGAAAAATAAAATAAAAATTATTCGATAACGAAAATTTTGGAAAATATTTCTCTATGCATTTAATGATAAAAATCAGATTCGTTTTTCAACGCAGCAGACTGTGTAATTGCCTTGTGTTGCATATGTGTGGAACACGTGACGCGTGTCAAGACACCATAATCGTGTGGCAAATAAAAAAGTTAAAAAAATTTCAAATAGTGCACAAAGCCCAAGAAATAATAAATAAACATTTTCGACCAAGCGTTTTGGCCTGAAAAAATAATAATTTTAGTCAATAAATGACAATGCGAGATGAGATACTAATTGAAAAAATTCATTATATCATCACCACGTTTAGTTTTTATTTGCTAAAAAATAAAATCTCAGATTCAAGTCAAATTGTTATTTCACGACGACAAAGGTCAAAGTGTATTAATAATTTTTTTAATTACACCACGTGTGAATCCTCTTAGTTTTTATTTGCTGAAAAATAAAATCTCAGATTCTAGTCAAATTATTTCACGACGACAAAGGTCAAAGTGGATTAATAATTTTTTTAATTACACCACGTGTGAATCCTTTTAGTTTTGACCTGACATAACAATAATTTTCGTTAATAAATGACAATGCGAGATGAGATATTAATTGAAAAAATTAATTATATCATCACCACGTGTGAATCCTCTTAGTTTTTATTTGCTAAAAAATAAAATCTCAGATTCAAGTCAAATCGTTATTTCACGACGAGAAAGGTCAAAGTGGATCAATAATATTTTTAATTACACCACGTGTGAATCCTTTTAATTTTTATTTGCTAAAAAATAAAATCTCAGATTCAACTCAAATTGTTATTTCACGACGAGAAAGGTCAAAGTCGATTAACAATTTTTTAATAATCCACAAATATTATCCGCTGAGTACAATTCTTCTATAAAATGGCATCGTGTAATATTTACGAGATGTCCAAAGCTAATTTGTTACCGTTTTTTTAATCTTTTTGTCTAATTGGTAATAATTAAGAAAAGCTGAGATACTGCCGACTGATGACCCGAGCATCTCGTCTACTCACTGTCCTGATTATTATTATTATTATTGTTATGATTATTATTATTATTATTATTATATCAATTAAAAATTCACAAGATCTCTCGAGTTGTCTCACAATCAGCAAAACTCCCATTTCGTTGATCAATATTGATCGTTACATAGCATCAACTGGAGGGTCAATGAATATTAAATTAATGATTAATTCTCGATGTCAGATTGAAATTTTTTTTTGCGCCCTTGGGTGAAAGATAATAATCATGAGAGATCTGCAGAAATTTATTTTCTTATACGGTCTCCGTTGTTGGGCAAATTACTGATGAAACTGTACAGAGAAAGAGAGAGAAGAAAGCCCGCAATGTACGTGAGACTTCCGGTTACGGGCGAACGGTCCTTTGCTAAGGTAACGCGCGGCAGCTGCCACATGACGTCGTAGACCGAGCTCCGAGTTCAATAACAGCAACAGCAGTAGCAGGGCAGCAGCAGCAGCAACAGCAGGCCTTTTGGAAGAGTCTTGGGAGAGTCTTGGAAAAAGACTGGAAAGGATCTTGGAAAAAGACTGGAAAGGATCTTGGAAATTTTTTGAAAGTTTTTGAAGAGTCTTAGAAGAGTCTTGGAAAAAGATTTGAAAGAGTCTTGGAAAAAGACTGGAAAGAGTCTTGGAAAAAGACTGGAAAGGATCTTGGAGAAAGACTGGAAAGAGTCTTGGAAAAAGACTGGAAAGGATCTTG
>OY769907.1:1512369-1692369 GCA_963669185.1 Dyspetes luteomarginatus
AATTCTCGTAATATTGCATCGACGAATCAATTAATTGAGTGCCCTCCATATAAACAAATAAGGCAACGATCCTTATGGAAAAATAAAAATAAAAAAGATGGCGGATCCGAAAAATTCGCCATTTGCAATCTATGATAAATTCTCGTAATATTGCATCGACGAATCAATGAATTGAGTGCCCTCCATATAAACAAATAAGGCAACGATCCTTATGGAAAAATAAAAAATAAAAAAAATGGCGGATTCGAAAAATTCGCCATTTGCAATTACGATAAATTCTCGTAATGTTGCATCGACGAATCAATTAATTGAGTGCCCTCCATATAAACAAAGCAGGTAATGATCCTTATGGAAAAATAAAAATAAAAAAAATGGCGGATTCGAAAAATTCGCCATTTGCAATCTATGATAAATTCTCGTAATATTGCATCGACGTATCAATGAATTGAGTGCCCTCGATATAAACAAATAAGGCAACGATCCTTATGGAAAAATAAAAATAAAAAAAATGGCGGATCCGAAAAATTCGCCATTTGCAATTACGATAAATTCTCGTAATGTTGCATCGACGTATCAATGAATTGAGTGCCCTCCATATAAACGAATGCGGTATTTATCTGAGAAATAACGCGAAAAACGAAAAAGAGAGAAGAAAAAAAAAATTCCAGACAACCAGAGTTCCGTTGGTATAAGCAACTTAACGAGATAAAGTCACTGTTCAAAAGTGTGTCATCTTCTATCTCGCTTCGTTAATATACTTCCATAAGACAAGTGGCGGAGGGGAGGGGAGGAGCTTCGACACGGCCTTGGAAGAAGCGTCGAGGCATATATAGTTTTAATCAAGACGTATATATATGTATATTAGTCAAATATTGTTATACACACACACACACACACACACACACACACACACACACACACATATATATATATATATATATATATATATATATATATATATATATATATATATATATATATATATATATACACACACACATATATATATATACATATATATACACAACAATGTTGGACTCAGCCCAATAATCGAGTCCAGAATAATGTAGTTTGAAACACGCGATATCCATTTATTATCATGTATGTGCAGTTTTGCGTATCATGTATGCATATATATATATATATAGTCTGCCCCCGTATAAGTTATAACTGGCATAGGTTAAAAAAAAAAACCTTTCCAGCTAACTCGAACCCCTTAAAGGACTTTCTCAATCCTTTGGGGTCCATGAAATCCTCCATGAAATTCATCAAATATTGTCGGATGAATTTTTGGGATTAAATGAAAATTTATAAGATTACTGGATGGATAAACAATATTTAATTTTTGAATTGACGTTTTTTAGATTTTTTTAATGAAACTAAGATGCTTTTGCCTCACCTTAAGACTGAGCTATCCGGCTCAATTTATTTAGAATTTTTGTACATCGTGTAATTATTCATTATAAATAATATTTAATTTTTTAGCTGTCGTTTTACATTTTTTAAATTAAATTCCGATGCTTTTGCCTCACCTTAAGACTGAGCTGTCCGGCTCAATTTATTTATCATTTTTGTACATCGTGTAATTATTCGTTATGAACAATATTTAATTTTTGAATTGACGTTTTTTAGATTTTTTTAATGACACTCAGATGCTTTTGCCTCACCTTAAGACTGAGCTGTCCGGCTCAATTTATTTAGAATTTTTGTACATCGTGTAATTATTCATTATAAATAATATTTAATTTTTTAGCTGTCGTTTTACATTTTTTAAATAAAATTCCGATGCTTTTGCCTCACCTTAAGACTGAGCTGTCCGGCTCAATTTATTTATCATTTTTGTACATCGTGTACTTAATTTACTTTAATACTTAATTTTCGAGCTACCATTTTACATTTTTTAAATACGATATTCAGATACTTTTACCCGATTTTTTTTTTTTTCGATGATAAAAAAGTTCGAAGAAAGTCGTGCAGGCTGCGTCCGTGTGAAAGATGCTGGCGCACTGCATATCCCAGCGAGCGCAGCGTTGCCCGAGCGCACAAATTCCATTAAAAATTCATTTTCGCGAAAACAATTAGAGCACGACAGTTCGAAAAGGGCCCGAATTGAAGAGGAAACATTAAACTAGACGATTGAATTTTTAATTTATTTTTACAATATTGTACTTTTTAGATTGATAGTTTACGAATTTCTGGCGTTTTTAAAGTTGCAAAATATTTTTTTAGAATTACATTTTTTGTTTTCTTTTGTTTTTAATCTAAGATTCGTTTTTTTTTTCTAATTTGAGAGCTTACAATTATTTTTCCAATATTTTGCAGTCTAAATTGAACAAAATTTATTACGAGAATTAATAAATGGCATTTATATTTGTCCTCCAGTCGCTATGAAAAATTTCATCCCCTAGAATTGTGGCAATAAAACTTGCAATAAATTCGCTATTCCTCCCTCAATACATATATATATATATCTATATGTATTAAGGGAGGAATAGCGCATTTATATATATATATATATGCCTCGTTATTCGTTGTATATTTTAAAACTTTTCGGGTCTCGCGTGCAACTAAATGCTCGTAAAAACAATTTATCACTGTCGCGATAATGAAAAGTAAATGAATATAGAAAGAAAAAACGAGGGTGAAACTCAATCGTCTCTATATTTGTGTTTCAAACTCGCGAAAGTTCATGTTTATTTTTTTCTATCGGATGAAATCGGTATGGGAAAAAAAAAGAAATAAAAAGAGAGAGAGAGAGAGAGCGTTATAGCGTTGCAAGGAAAAAGGGGCCATCTTAATAGAAATTATATGCGAGAGATTAAGCGAGATGGAGTATGGAATATTATATTATATATATGTATGTAGAGAAATTTGCGCCGATTTTCATGCTTCGAGTCTTCTTTCATCGGACGTGATTTTGACGTGATAGCGAGGAAATGAATGAGCATCATGAAGAATATATGCTCGCCATGCTCTATAATGAAAATTTTAATGCAGTCTAGGAACGTTCGCGTATCTGACGAAGCGCGATTGAGCTAATTGCTCTTCTAGCCTTAAAAATACTTGACGTATCAACAAGGCCACCTCATTCATCGTTCATGCCCTTCAATTTTTCATCAATTTTCCACGTTACAGATTATTGGACTCGTTCAGAAAACTAGAAAAAAAAAACAACAAAAAAAAAATACAATGTGATGAGTACGAAAAAAATTGATTTTAATAGTGACACGAGGACGTTAAAATTATTCATCTACGATTGTATTTTTCGCGATGGCAAATTCCACCTAAATGTCGTTTTTGATTTTTTTTTCATCAAGAAAAACGATTTTTTTAATATTGAACATGCGAGCAGCTCTCGTCTAAGAAATGAAAAAATATATCGAGACATTTTAGAGTTTCCTTTGTATGGATTATAGGACCGAAAAGTAGAATGAAAAAATATATCGAGGCATTTTAGAATTTCCTTTGTACGGATTATAGGACGAAAAAGTAGAATGAAAAAATATATCGAGGCATTTTAGAATTTCCTTTGTATGGATTATAGGACGAAAAAGTAGAATGAAAAAATATATCGAGGCATTTTAGAATTTCCTTTGTACGGATTATAGGACGAAACAGTAGAATGAAAAAATATATCGAGGCATTTTAGAGTTTCCTTTGTATGGATTATAGGACGAAACAGTAAAATCGACAATCTACACCTAAATGTGGTTTTTGAATAATTTTTTCTCCGTTTGTACGGATCATCAGACGAAAAAGTAAAATTGCAGGACTACCACAGTACACGTAAAAGTAAATCAATAAATAAGGGCAATTGCAAAAAATGAATCGAGTTCAACTGGAGGTGGTTCCACGTGCAGAGTGAATTTCACTTGAAATTGGGCGAGCTACGTTGACACGCCCGTTGGACCATCCAGCTTGAAGTGAACGTAACTGTAAATTATAAATGTACGAACGGTTTACGGTGCCTGGGGAACTTTGAGGCCTCCAATTAGCTCTGTATCGCATTTCGTGTATGGATTTTTAAGGTTAACGATCCAGGCCCTTTTAGTCGTTTTATATTGCCTCGTGACTCTGTAATAAATCCAAATCGATCAATTATTAAAAAATATTCACCAGCGAATTCTTAAGATCAAAAAAACCGAAATATAAAATTAAACTCTGTTTCGATAATTCTAAATATCTTAGTGATAATCAGATTCAAAAGTTTACCTTTCTAGGGTTAAAGTAATTACTTTAACCCTACTTTAATTACCTCACTTTAATTAATGGTGGTGAGAAAAAAGGTCTTTCGCGCAGAAAAATTAAGTCTTGGAAAAAGACTTGAAAAAGTTTTGAAAAAATCGTGGAAAAAGTCTCAGCAAGACTCGAAATTTTGGCAAGAGTCTGCGGCACTCGTACAAAAGTTCCAGATAAAATTCCGTTTTTAAAATTCCCGATGGCCTGCACGTGATCGGTACAGAGTCAGGTGTACGAATTTTTATGATGCCACCGCCGTTATTCCGTACAGTAAATGAGATCATGCGCCGCCATTCTAGCCTCCTCGTTTCCATTGAATTCGAATAAGCAATAACGAGACCGATCGTATAAATTTAACGGTCCACGTGCTCCCAGCATCACAAAGTTGAAAGGAGCCGAGTCTTTCGCACACAAATTGTAGCCGAAGATTCTCCAGATATCGTCATCGTCTTCCTGTTTTACACAGAAAATAACACGAGCAATTTTAAATTCCATTTTCGATCAAATAATTAGGATTTTTTTTTAAGGAACTCTAAATCCTTCCCAAATATTCTCCCATCTCGAATAAAAAGGATAATCAATTTGAATTAAGAAGCAATTTTAAATTCCATTTTCGATCAAATAATTGGGATTTTTTTTAACCCGAAAATACTTATAAAATGTTTCGAATCGATAAATATCACTCATGAAAAATTCGAAACGATTGTAACCATTTTTAAAATTACAACTTTTTGGGTAAATTAGCGAAGGATCTCTAAATCCTTCCCAAATATTCTCCCATCTCGAATAAAAAAGGATAATCAATTTGAATTAAGAAGCAATTTTAAATTCCATTTTCGATCAAATAATTAGGATTTTTTTTAACACGAAAATACTTATAAAATGTTTCGAATCGATAAATATCACTCATGAAAAATTCGAAACGATTGCAACCATTTTTAAAATTACAACTTTTTGGGTAAATTAGCGAAGGATCTCTAAATCCTTCCCAAATATTCTCCCATCTCGAATAAAAAGGATAATTCTTGTAAAAATTCTATACGATTGAAAAACCATTTGAATTTAATTACGTATTTTTGTTCCGGTGATAAATTGAAGAGAAAAATAATCTCATCGAAGTAACAAAATTTAACAAAATTATTTTATCTATTGCAGTGATGATGATGGAGATGTACGATGATGGTGGAAAGCAGAGGGAAGCCATTTCGCTTGATCCCTGCGGATAAAATAATGAGGGAAGGTTGAAAAAAAAAAAAAAAAAGAGAAAGAAAATGATGTCCACCTACGAGGAAGGTTTCCGGTTGGCCGATGCCGTATCAGAGTGCTCGATGAGGAGCAAAGCTCGTATCGATTCCCTCTTCGAGGACACGAGATCGATTTGCAGCTCGATTCCTAGTGGCTGGTGCGGCGCAGAACCCTCGACTCATTCTTTCTTCGATATTGACGAAATGAGCACCGAGGAACAAGTCAGGGCAAATGGAGCTGTCCAAGCAAGAATCGAGGCGATGTTTGCTTCGGTCGAGGCCGAAACTGGAACACCAGGAGAATCTGCAGCGGCTATATTACCGGTATACATATATTTTTTTCTTCTTTTTCTTTTAATTTTCTTCATCTTCTTCCTTTTCTTTTAATTTTCTTCATCTTCTTCCTTTTCTTCTTTGTCTTCTTAATTTCCTTTAGCGTCTTCTTCTTCTTCTTCTTCGGCGAGGGCAAGGAGACGAGGCCTCGAATCAACTAGAAAATAAAATAAAATCGTTTCAGTTCATCGAAAAAAAAAAAATCTTCAACGGTGAGCACTGACGTAATCAAATTTACAAATTTTATTGTGCTTGGCAAATGCGATTCAAGAAAAATATGAAGAAAATATGAAAATATTCAAGAAAATTTATATTTTCAGCTATAGATTCCTAATTATGTTAGAGTAATTTTTCAGTGAATATAAAATTAATGAGAGAGTTCTGGTCAAAGCCGGATAATAAAATTATAGACAGAAGAATCGACTATCGTTCATGAAAAATATCAAAAAAAATATCAAGAAAAATATGAAAATATTTAAGAAAATTTCTATCTTAACCGTTTTTTTTTTCTCTTGAGTTTATAAGCACAAAAACTCGACGAACAAGCATAAGCGAGACTCAGACCCAAATTCGATATGCTGACTCGAAAGGCTTTCATTGTAGAAAACATTTCTCGTCTGCAATTCAACGGAATAGAGAAGCAGCGAAAGTTTTCGTTTCCGCATTGATGATCAAGAGGATCCAATGTTGTACTCTCCCGCATATTATAAGAATGCATCAAATCGACGAATTAAAAAGAGAATTATTTTCAAAAGTTGCGGTAATGAGAAACGAAAAAAAAAAAATTAAGAAAAAAATTATAGCCACGTAATTTTTCTACAAAGTAAAAAAACAAAATTCAATATCAATTCAGCACACATTTAGAAATACTAATTTAGCATTTAGCTTCATTTTAATTTAACTAATGAACTATATATAAGCTGAAATATAAAAATATTTTAAAAAAATGATCAAAAAACAAAAATGGCGTCTAGCGTCACATATATGTAGTTGATAAAAGTTATTTGCGATTGAATGAAACATCGTTAAAGTTCTAAAATGGAGGATGGTCGATTTGGCATGAAATGTTTTTAATTGTCAAATTGGAGCCAAGAGAATTCGAATAAAAATTGTCGACCATCGACACGAAAACTCATCATCGCCACTCTCAGACTTCTAGTTTGTTAAAAAGAGACTCGATAATATGCCTTAAGCACAGATTTTGAACGATAATAAATTTTTGGAGAGTTTTTTTATAATGGCAAACGAACTTCCGGCTCTCTTGTTTATTTTTTTCGTTTTTTCTTTTTTCTTTTCGCGTCATGGTTTATAACTATAGTGTACCAGATAGAATTGTACGATATGTATCATGTGTGAGAGATAGCAATGCACGCAGAAGAAGTTATATAGTAAAAATTCCCGGCATGCACCACACACACACACACGCCGATTTGCCAACATTTTCACTTATGGTAATGACGCCATTCAAATCTCTTTTGGGCTCTCGCTTTTATATTTTTCCGTTAAAGTTCGAGATAACTCGAGTATTTCCCTTCGTTGAACGAAACTTTTTTTTTTCCACGAGATGAACATTTGTGCATATTCTGTGTGAGAATATTTTGCGATTTCAGCGTGTACTTGGCTCGTATGAAAAGTCTCAGTATATATCTTCAGGCGTCAGCTATTTCTTCTGGAAAAATAATAATGGCCGATTTTTTTTCACCTCTGTGTAAAAATTATTTTCCGGATATTTAGTGTCAAAAGCATAGATTATGGCAAATTTTCGATAAATATCACTTGACGATAAATAAAAGAATTACCAAACAA
Organism: Dyspetes luteomarginatus; assembly: GCA_963669185.1. NCBI lineage: Eukaryota > Metazoa > Arthropoda > Insecta > Hymenoptera > Ichneumonidae > Dyspetes > Dyspetes luteomarginatus. The sequence continues at coordinate 1,519,992 of OY769907.1, forward strand.
GATTTGAAAGAAAAATTGCTTCGCTGCTTCAATTTTTTTAAATATCGTTAAATATTCAATAATCATTCAGTGTTTACTTTTCACGTTCATATTTGTCGATTTAACACTCTCGTTTAAGAAATTTCTTTCATCTTTCATATATCAATAAAAATTCTACAGACATTGGCATCGATATAATGAAATATCGTAAAATCATCACAGAATTGCAATGATTACCCCACAAACGTATATTTTTGTCTCATCGAACACATGGAAAAAATGTGTTTTTTTCACCTTTGGATAAAAGTTATTTTCCGGATATTTAGTACCAAAAGCATAGATTATGGCAAATTTTCGATAAATATCACTTGACGATAAATAAAAGAATTACCAAACAAGATTTGAAAGAAAAATTGCTTCGCTGCTTCAATTTTTTCAAATATCGTTAAATATTCAATAATCATTCAGTGTTTCCTTTTCACGTTCATATTTGTCGATTTTACAATTTTTCATATATCAATAAAAATTTTACAGACATTGGCATCGATATAATGAAATATCGTAAAATCATCACAGAATTGCAATGATTACCCCACAAACGTATATATTTGTCTCATCGAACAAATGAAAAAAATGTGCAAATGTTTACTCATACGTAACGCGTCTCTCCTCCCTCTTACGATCTCGTATTCTCGTATTTTTTTATTATTTTTTCGTCCTTCACTTTTATCCTCGTACTGTTTTGCTATGTTTGAGTGCAGCCGAGCGTGCAACTCGACGATGCAAGATATCCGCTTCGAAAGATGCAACTCGGGAAAAGAATTTGCTGTCCATAAAATTTTCCTTTACTGCTGCTATGGAATTTCTTCGCTCTCAACATTTCCGGCGTTCGATTTTTATCGTTCTGCAAATATATACATATATATATATAAATATATTTTCATCCGCAATAATATTTTTATATGTAATGATTAAATTTTCTTATTGCAGAATGTAATCGACTGCTCTTTATTGCTAAGATATAATTATTGGATTAAGCCAGAAAGTATATGGCCTCGACCTCGATGAAATATCAAAAAAACTAAAATATTCGATGCACATGACCATCGACGATTCCTCGTACCGAGCATCAATTAACCAGTTTCTATATATATATATACATATATAAATATTCCTTCTGACAGAAAAAAAGAGAGTCAACCAGTTCTATACTTTCCAAGTTCTCATTAGCATAAAAAAAATTTTTAAACCAATAAAGTTTTTCGGTGTTTACAAAAAAAAAAAAAGTATCGCGTGCCTGCTTTTCGTGCAGCGTTAGTTTCATCGAAACCGGTTTTTATTTTTTTTTCCGTTCTTTTGATGGAATATTTGAATCACGTGTTCTCACAAATGTATTAGCTCGCTTCCATATCATCCGAAATAACTCATTGACATAAGTTTTGACCACTCTCTGCGTCCTTTCGAATATATTTTTCCAGGTCATGTCCCAAATGAATACATTTTTTTTTTTTTTACTACTCATGCTAGTAAAATTCATAGATCTGAAAAATGTTTGAAAAAAACGTCTGTATAGTTATATACAGTTATACCTTTGACAGGAAAATTCGTCCCAACAATATGCGAAAGGATTTATTGAGTTTGAAACTTAATGACTTATATACTTAAGTTTACCCTCTCGAAATCCATCACGATGACATTTATAAGCAAAACAAAAAGCGCCTGATATGTTGAAAAAGTTTCAACTCAGCAGATTAACTAGCTATTGAGTTATAGCAGGTTTAAATTTTATCAATTAATTTTCGCTAAATATAATTTTCGCCCTTTTTTAAGTGTTCAAAGAGTTAACATAACCTAAAAAAATTTGAAAAAAACGAACAACGTGACGAACCGTTTTTTTTTATAAGAAGAAGCCTCGAAAGTGATGACAAAAATTAAGCTTACTCTCTGCAATTTCTCATCTACTTCTTGTACATCGGAGTGTTTAATATTTTTTTAGGTTAAGTACATGGGAGCAGCACCAGTCGGTGGGCGCGTCGCGAGTGTTCGAGGCTTGCAGGAGCCACTTCGTCAATTGCTCGAACGGGTCGATCAATCAGTTTGTGCAGAGCTGGAGATATCTAAACGTGGATTAACATTTCGCACATCGGATATTTCCGAAAAGAATAATCCATTTCGTCGTATTGCCGTATGGAGCGCTCTGAGACTTCGTTGCAAAAAATTGGAAAATAATGAGCTCTGTCACGCATTTTTGCCACTGGTGAGAGACGATCAGAGCCAACGCACATCCGTTAACGAGGATAAACACGCCGATCTTTACAGATCGATGAGAGGTATGACTAGTGAGATACGAAATTATCCGCCAATTTTTGCAGTCGTCATGCGTCGTCCAGGCGCTGCAAGATTACTCGAGTGTCACGCGTTCGCGTGCAAAATAGAGGAAGACGCGATTGCCGCAGCAGCGACACTTTATCGAGCTTTACTGGCAGATCTTGATGCTAATCGTCGAAGACCAAGGCAAACAAACGGTCTTGGTTGTGTCAGTCTTGGTTCTGTTGCCTCGAGCATACCAGAGCCCTCTATTATTGGCTGCAGAAGTATTTTTGGCAGTGCGCAGCACTCGAGAATGTCCACGCTGGCTCCTCCAACTCCTGGAACTTCCGGTCATCCTGTACGACCACCCCGTTCAAAGAAAAATTCTATTTCCGGTGCTGGTCAAATCGATCGAACTTCCATGAGATCCGTTAAGCTTGAAAAAACACCGAGAAAGAAAAAAGTATCGGAAATCAAAGCGGAGGACATATTAGAGGCAAGAAGTCGCAAACCACAACCGACAAATTCAAGAGTCGCAGCCCTCAAAGAACTCAGAGACTCTGGTAATACTGGCCGAAATTCTGTCACTTCCGGTCACGAGAATATCCGTGATAATTTCAACACCACCACCAGCAGAAGCACCAATAAGTCTCGTAACACCAGATCGAGAAATGAGGAAAGAAATAATTTTCGCAATAAAATATTGTATCAAGATTGCAAAGAAATGGCTAACAGAAATTCAGAAAATTTGAAGCTTCTTTACGATGAGAATGACGTATACTTGGCCGCGAACCAACGAGTTTACAATAATTATGAAAAATTACCCAAAATTAGCAAGTCATTTGATTTGAGAGATAATCCGGATGTAAATTATTCCTTTGTCGAGAGAAACGGAAGTATAATTGGCGAGGTGATAGTTGGAGAGAGAAACGACGATGTTTACGAAAGAAATCAGAAGAGCTCTTACGAATTAACCGGATGTGGAGCAAATCGATCGTCAGAAGTTCGTTACGGTGGAACGAAACGTGAACTTCCGGCCAGATCGAACGATTCACGTGAGAATGAGGAGACAAATGGCACTTTGAGAAATCGAGAAAATTCTGTATACAATGAGAAAGAAATATCAAAGCTTGGCAATAATCGTGATAAAATTTACGAGGAACACTTTAAAAATGCTGACAAAATTTACAGCCTTGGACAGGAAGATCTTTCGGTTAAAATACGAAACGGTAAAAGCTCATCGCACACTGAGACTGAGGCGGAGGAAAATTTTTCATTCTCAATATCCACGAGCGATCAGCCTTCGACCAATGACAGAATGAATAAAAGTAATTATTGCAAAAATTCAAATCGAGAAAATTCTGAGAGTCAGGGAGGACGTTTGAGCAGAATAAATACGATGGATAAACCGATGAGGAATCAAATGATGAATGATATCTCGCGATCGAACGAGTATGATAATCCGTCGAAAGTAAGAAAACGTACGAGAGCCGGTAGCGAACCTCCACTCAGCAGAACCGAGGATGCAATTAAAAAATCTCAGGATACGAAATTAAAAAGATCACAGAGTGATCTCGATGTCGACAGGGGCGATCCAATGACCAGGGTACAATTGCCAAGAAGGGGCAGTTTTTTGAAACCCGGCAGCACGAGATTACCGAACAATGTCAATGGTGGAACTCCTCTTGGATTTACCGAATTGTTTGACGAGTTTCGAAATCAGGAAGGACTTACGAGTGTCGACGACATTTTGGCTGCGATAATCGGTATGCAGATTTTTTTTTTTTGTTTTCCCCCTCAAATAATTTGACTCAAGTAATCATAAATATGTTGAAGAGTTCCCATTGAAAATTAGATACTGTCAACCGTGTTCTGGACATCCGTTTTTCATACGTCCTTATTCGCATAAGAAAAACGGATGTCCAGAACACGGTTGACAGTATCTAATTTTCATGTCCTTTTGCCATCCTGTTTGCAAATTTTATTATTCCACACATCCCTCTCCCAGATTTCCTTGTTCCAGGCATATTTTTTATAGACATCCTTGTTGCAAATTTTATTATTCCACACATCCTTCTCTCAAATTTCCTTGTTCTAGACATATTTTTTATAGACGTCCTTTTTAGATAAATTCGCTTTTAAACAATCTTTGGCCTGAACATCCTTATTGCAGACATTCAGCGTCTTTAGAGAATCTTATGCAAATTTTCGACTTTCAATAAATCTTCATTTAATTCAACTTTTTAATGAAAACATATTCCCTTCTAAACTATTTTAAATATCTATATATCTATATATATATATATTTTACTGTTCTCAGATCCCGAAGGAATGTCTTTCAATGACCTCAAGCCGCTGTACAAAGAATTTTTGCTAAAATTAGCAGCAACATTGACACAGGACGAGCTCTATCAGAGATCAGCGAGTATAATGAGACGTCGAAGGCGTCCTCAAAGAAGAAGATCGACAAGAAGGTCTTGTCTTCTTGGGAGAGCAATTAAGAGATCTGTGTCGCGATTGAAAGGTGGCCCAACGGAATTTACCTCGGTCATTTTTCCAGCAAGAAAACTGAACGATAGTTTCGACAGTAGCTCGTCGTGCGATGCGAGAAACAATCGTAAGACAGTTCTGGCAAGTCGATTATCGAGGAGACGTTCCTCTTGGAAACATACAAAGTCTGCAATTGGCCAGACAACTTCCGAGGATAGTGATACTTGTAAGTGGGAACGAATTTGTCCGTGTAAAACCGTCGATGCTTTTTATTTCTAAAAAAAAGATAAATAAAATATATTTCATGATTTTTTACAATCATAATTGAATAGTTTCTTGTAGCCTTGAATTGTCATTCTGTCATCACAAATTCCGTAATTCATTCCCATTAAAAGATTATATTTTATATTTTTTTTTATCGATATCTCCTCAAATTTGTGCTCCGAATGATCTTCGATGTATTTTGAACCAACAAAAAACCAAAATTGACCAACTTTGTCGTATACTGAGACCAGAATTAATAGTCCCTGCTTTAAGAATCTGAATAAGGGCTTTGCCTGAATTATCACGGAACAACCGCAAGATGCAAAAATTACATCAACTATTACCAGACCTGACATAAGCCATAAGGTAGAGAAGACTAAAATATTTTTAAGAATTTTTAGCTTATTTATAGTCAAATCGAAAAAATACTGTGCGCATCAAGTTTGAATAATAATAATGGCAAAAAAAAATCAACATAAACAAATGAATATAAAAATATTTGCTTGCTAAATTTTTTTTTAATGAATATTTATTATAAATTAGTCTTAATTATATCGAGTTATTGAAATTTTGTAAATTCTTACCGAAAATTAGAATACATTTTGTTTTCCCCTCAATAGTAGAATTATGCACGAATTTGAATTTAAAAAAAAAACAATCTTTATAGAAAATTGTTGTCGAAAATAAATGATAAAAAATATTCTGGCGAGATATTATTGAGAAAAAATATATTTAGGAATCGAAAAGTAAATCGAAGTTAATAAATTGGAATTATCATAGGGCTCGATTGGTTAACTGACGTAATCCCAGTTTGGCGCTGCAATCGGTACGTAGATAGCGTGTAATGCTGACTTTTTCTTTCACCCAGGTCGACGTTTGGCGCGAAGTGGCGGTGGCGTTGGAGCTAACAGAAGCAGCAGCGGGTACGTTAGTTGCAGCGAATGCAGTTACGACTCGGAATCGTGCACATGCATCTCAGCCGACAAGTGTTACTGCTCACTGCCGCGAAGAGTTACGGCTGACCCGCCACCACCAAACAACACTGTCGTATGCTCGTGCGATACGGATAGTTGTTCCGACAGCAACAAGTGTTACTGCGCTCGAAGATCGAATCAACCAACAATTCTCGAGCAACTGCGACAACGAGGCATCGTTCCATCCGAGGGTACGCTCAGCCGAGCCGGAAGCCCGGACAGAGCAAAGACATCGAGAACCAGTCGCAGTCACGCTTCGTCAAAGAGTTTAGAATTTCTCAAAGTACGTTATTTTAAATAGCCAATTTAACATTTTCAATAATTACTCATTAAATACGCTCAGTCAAAGAATTTATTTTATTTATTTAGAATTTGGAATTATTGAGTTTAAGAGTTTACAATTTCTCAAAGTACATTATTAACTAGCCAATTTAAAACTTTCAATAATTGTTCAATGATTATAAACTCTGACAATTAATTTTTATCTACATTGCTGATTGAAAACGCTTCGTCAAAGAGTTTACAATTTTTCAAGGTACGTTATTAACTAGCCAATTTAAAACTTTCAATAATTGTCCAATGATTATAAACTCTGACAATTAATTTTTATCTATATTGCTGATTGAAAACGCTTCGTCAAAGAGTTTAGAATTTTTCAAGGTACGTTATTAACTAGCCAATTAAAAACTTTCAATAATTGTCCAATGATTATAAACTCTGACAATTAATTTTTATCTATATTGCTGATTGAAAACGCTTCGTCAAAGAGTTTAGAATTTTTCAAAGTACATTATCAACTAGCCAATTTAAAACTTTCAATAATTGTCCAATGATTTTAAACTCTGATGATAATTAATTTTTATCAATATTGCTGATTAAATAATCACTTTGCCGAAATGCGTTATGCAAAGAGGAGCAACCCGAAAAAGTATAACCATTTCCGGGACTTTTTCGACATTTTCAGGATTTCCTTGAAGGATATTCAGGCATTACCGGGGTGAATTTCCACCCCAGGCGACCTTTGAACTTAATTTATAAGTTAGCGGGTCATGCGTTCTAGGGTTAAAATTTATCCCCTTGATATCGTATTACTGCATTTCTAATGAGTGAAATAACTTTTTATTGAAGATTCGTCCATCGCCAGGACGCAGCAGCTCGGACAATCTTGCCCTGGACTATGATCTCTTTAGTCCTGGAAAAAAGTCCCAATACTCGCCAATGGGAATTGAAAATGTTCTCGTTGTGAGCGCGCGTGATCCTCAGGGTCGTCTCGTTTACGTTGGCGGTGCGGAAAGGGACAAAAAGTCCTTTGAGAATGGTGCAAATCGAACTGAAGCCCATCACGAGGCTCTGTCGATAAAGAAGAGCGCCGAAATTGCAGCTGTTTTTGGGCCTGATTCTGTGCGGGGCCGACGAAGAAACAGCAGCGCTTCCAGTGTTAAAAGTTCGATTAGTCTGGAAGCTGGATTAGGCTATTTGCCTTGAATGGATTACTCTGTCAGGGTGCCATTTTGAAATTTTTTACCAACAGCTGGTAACACGAAAAATCTACAATTATGACAATTTATTTTAGCTTTTCAGAGCACGTGGCAGTGGCTCGCAGCTCATTTTTAAACGCACCCTTAATGTTTTAGCCTTTTTATTTATTTCGTTAAATTCAGTTTTCAAAATTTTTGGCTTACAATTTATTATAAAAACTGAATCACCGTTACAGACCCCGATAATTTGTCATTTAAAAAAAAAACAAAAATACTCTTCAGTCTTTAGTGTTGATCGAAAAATGAGGTAAATCGACTTAGAGTCGTTACATAAGTCCGCGAACGATAAAGAGACGTGGAATGTCCCAAAGTCAACTACGAAAACCCAAAACTTAAAGTTTTCATCTCTATCATCTTTCCTTGGTACTTCCTCCTTTCATTTTCTCACCACCTTCGTTTTTCTTAGTACCTGAAGCGATTTTTCGTCTCTTTGTTCCATGCGTCGTAAAATGTAAGTGAAAAAAAAAAATTAGAAAATTCCTTCGGAAAAGGTAGTGGAAAGCTAACATACCGGATCGGACCCGGTTCAAATTTCTTGATTTATCGTTTCCTCCGGCATTTCCTCCGACGTTGATCGGACCTTAAGGTGGAGTGAAAGGTCGACATAGGCTCACAAAAATTTTAGGCCGCATTAGCAAAGCATTAGCCCCTGGAGAATTGATGGACGCAGGTAGCCTCTGCGTCCATCAATTCTCCTTTTTTTTTCCTTCAATCTTAATCGTTTATGAAAATAATTTGTCCGAAAATTAAATCTATCTCTCTCGCACTCGTGTGTCACGTGGTAGACCTTTCACATCACCATAAGCTCTGATAAGACATGAAAATTATATTTAAAAAAAATTGCTTCAACCCACATCGATGGATTGACCTTTGGTCATTAATTGGTGGTCGATTAATTAATTTTACTTTACACTCGCAAATTTAACAGACAAAAAACATAAAAAATGTTTACTCAAACGGCAATTTATTGACCGTTTACTCCGATTTAATTAGTAACTAAATCGTCGTAAGACAAAGAGAGACAATCGATCATCGTGATAATTGCCCAAGAGCCAATAATTTTTATTTGGTTCTAGATATAGAATTTTTTAGCTTACTTCCATTTTTTTAGTCGAATTCCCTGCATGTACCTGCAAGTAGTCTACGCATATAATTAGACAATGGACGAGAATTGAACTTTTTTACTTTTTATTTTATCGTCATAGAGAGGATTTCGTAGATTCCCCAGTGAAATTCTAATCACTCACTGACTTTTATCGTTGGTACTTTGACCACGTGGCAAATAATATTTCTACGTAGCTCATGACCGTCTCATTCATTTCCTGTCCATTGCTCCAACTTCCCATTTCTATCGCTCAAATATAATATTGAAATCAAAACGTGTGCTCTGCACAATTCTCTTCTCATTGAGGGATAAACAAAACGTAAGGGATGAAAAAAAAATCATTTCCTGTCCATTGCCCTAACTTTCCATTTCTATCGCTCAAATATAATATTGAAATCAAAACGTGTGCTCTGCACAATTCTCTTCTCATTGAGGGATAAACAAAACGTAAGGCAAGAAAAAAAAATAATTTCCTGTCCATTGCCCTAACTTCCCATTTCTATCGCTCAAATATAATCTTAAAATCAAAACGTGTGCTCTGCACAATTCTCTTCTCATTGAGGGATAAACAAAACGTAAGGGATGAAAAAAAAAATCATTTCCTGTCCATTGCCCTAACTTCCCATTTCTATCGCTCAAATATAATCTTAAAATCAAAACGTGTGCTCTGCACAATTCTCTTCTCATTGAGGGATAAACAAAACGTAAGGGATGAAAAAAAAAAAAAGTAGGTTTCATATTTTACATGTGCAATATGGTGAATGGTCCAGTTACTGATCATCTGAGACTGATGTGAAGATAGAAAAAAAGGAATATTTATTTCAATTGACTAATAATTGACTGATCGATTGAATGTATCAAAATAGTTGGTGCGACACAGAATTTTCGGCTAATTTATTAATAATTTCTTCAAACTTTTCATATTTCTCGATTGTTCATCAGAGATGTAAAAATATCGAGAGATGAATAATTCATTATTGTTATTGTATTACATTTTAGTCGTGTAAGGGGCAGAATTTACGAGTCAATTTCTATGTTATTTTGTATTGTTAGTAAAAACAATAATAAATAAATAAATTGAGGATAATGGAAATCCGGTCAAGACCTGGGCCATTCACCTCAACTTCCGGTTGGAAGTTACAAAGCGCTTTTTTCCTAATCTGCTACGCTGGACCTGATAGGTTGTATGAAAATAATGAGAAATCGTGCAATAAATACGATTGATAAATGACAACAAAAAAATTCGTTTTTCTTTCATTCGCTCTTAATTATTTTATACGACGTTTTACAATAATATATTGTACTCGCATAATATTACAATTTTTGTTGTTTTTCCTTGTTCAATATATACAGAATCCAATTTCAATTTTTACCTCCCCTCCCCCACGTGTTTCCTCAATTGCCTTTCACAAAGTCGTCATCCATTTTTTTAAACTTTTCCGTATAGTCGCTTGGCACTTCAATTTCTTTGATGTTATCCAGTCCGATTTCATCCTCAGTTCTGTCGAGTTAATAAACATTGTTAAAAACAAACTTGGCAAATCAATTAATGGCAAATAATACTTGGAATAATTTAAAAAAAAAAGGGGAGTTGCATTGGCTCGATAATGAAACTCGTAAAAATAAAAATAATTAAAATGAGTCTGATCGTTTTATACATAAAGTGGCGAAAATATATGCAAAAATGTTATTTAAAAAGCTGACATAGTGGAATAAATATTTGGTCACAAGTATGCGAGATTTAAATATCCCTTACCGGATAACTATATCCACGACATTTTCACAAGCCAATATAACATTATTGTCCTTTTCCCACTTGTGAAATTCTCGAAGGATAACGTACGTATTTTTGTCCCGCAAAAATTCACGTCCCTCTCTAGTTGCGCACAATTGACCAAGCGCCTCCAAAATCATAATTCTAATATCCGGATCTGTTTCTCTTTTCTTAGTTTCCGGCAAATATTGCAAATCCAATGGTAATTTATTGTTATCTTCATCGTCAAATTCCTCTGGTCCAGCCAGGGGTAATAAAAGATGTGGCAATAGATCGATTTGTGGGCTTAAAAGCCACGTGTGATTGTCCGTATCGAAACAACAATTCTTAATTGTTCCTATTATTCCACCGCGTCTAACTATGCTTTCCGTGTATTCGGTAAATGGGAGCAGCCTTTGAATAAGACGCGACTCTTTGTCCATTAGAAACCTGAAGGTGAGCGCATCATGAAAATTAATAAATTTATGAATTATCATTAAAACTTTAAACATATGCAAGTTTTGTATGAAACATTTTTTTTGTATTTTGAATAATTTCTACAGGTAATCCTATACAGGGAAAACGGACCGCTAATTTTGTGCCCATAATTCAAGCCTCGATCAATATTCGTGCAATATATTTTCTGACTGTGGGCATATAATTTGAGAATTATTTGAAGAAAGAGAAAAATTAGCGAAATATTAACAAACCTTCGTACATCGGCAGACTGACTGAGATTGCTAAAGACGGGTCCTAAATAATGCAGAGTAGCACCAACAGTGTTGTACCGATTGGCAGTAAATGCAGTAACGATCGAGTCCCAGGAGAAGCCAGTCTGCTCTATAAGAGGAACGATTCTGTTCACCAAGCTCGTCGGTCTTGTCATATTTGACAGAATCATGCAGCATGAATCAGCGAGAGGACAATTTTTGTCCATGATAAACCTGGAGATGGATTTTATCAATGAAAAATATTTAGTTTGAGAACAAAAACTGGCATGCGCTCAAATTTCTACCTAATGCAAACATGAACCAAATTTTCTGTCTGGCTATCATCGAATGCTTTTTTTGACGATTCGGAAATCAACAATAGCGCCTTTGCACCAGCCTCGTCCGCAGATACGTTGACCAATGAGAGCGTCGCATCTTTTGCAACACTTGTCGAGGCATCTTGAGTAAGAATAATAAATTGACCAAGTATTTCTGGAATATCTCGCAACAGTTCACGACCTTCCGCTGTCCCTGTGACACCTGGACATCACAATTTATCAATTTTCATTCGTGCAACAAAAAAACAAAATTTTCGTAATTATTTATTATTTCCATATTCTCTAGCATAAATTACTATTTCTTTGAGATAATCCAGTAAAATTATTGATCGATAAACAATATTTTCATTTATATTGAAAAATTTATTTCATTTTAAGACGATGAGAAAAAAAATATGTTTGCTTATTATTAATTATATTGACATAATGCAACTCAGCAAAAAGATTGTTGTTTAAAAAAAACATTAAACTCAAAATTATTGTTAGCAAAAAAAAAAAGCTATCACGAGTATGGAGTATTTTTTCCGATAAGAAAAATAACAAATATTGAGAAACAATAATTTTTAAATGCTGTAAATAATATTTACGTTTTTTTTAATGCTGTACAAAATTGATAAATTTACAGCTTTTTTTAATCGCGAATATCAAAAAAATATTTTATTTTCTATCGATCGTGTACTCGTTCCACAATTTTATAATCATAATGAATAAATTTCAAACTCACTGAGAATATGCTGAAGGGCAATGGCTTTGAGGTCCAATCTCGCTTTTATGTCCAAAAATTGGGTCATCTCACGTAGAGCCTCCATATTTTTGTCAAATTATAAATCGTATTGACGGAATTTATGGTTATTGATGCTCGTACGCCATAACCAAAAAATACGACCATGTGCTCATTTCTATTTTTTTTAACGATTCAACAATAACTCAATGACGTGTTCGAAATTAGTTTTGTTCGATTTCCCAGAATCCTTTACACAATTTTCAACGACACATGACGAAGTGAAGTGTCGTGAAAATTACACGGATTACGCGGAAAAATTGGAAAAATGTACGTAAGTAAATTATGGAGAGGAGAAAAAGAACGGAGAACCACCTGAGTGAGAAAGAATTTTACTCCGTTGTGATTGGTTATCGCCAAGTGCGACTACTCGCTCGTCCAATGGGACGAGCCAGCTCTGTCACGACATGCGGAAAAGCTGACTTCTCATTGGTCGATATTGAATAACGAGGGGCAACGCGGTTCAGTGTTCTCGCTCGTTATTGGCTCGTGAAAATTCGCGTGCGTAGCAATTTTATTATCTTGGTTGAGTCCATTTCATCGATGCACAGGGGTGTCGCGCCGTTACACTCCGTCATCCCCATGACTTAAAATTTCACCTTTTGTGAGGAGGAAAAAAGAGAGAAAAAAAAAACCCGTCAATTCACACCAAATAATAAAATTCGAATCACTCGATAATTGCAAAAATCTCGAGAAACAAATATGGAGATATCGTTGCGAAAACAAAAGTAAAACGTTTAAATATTATTATCAGATTGGAGAAATAAAAAAAGATCGAACGTACACAAAAGAACGCGCGAGCGAGTGCCCCCCCGTGAGCTCTCTCGAGACCGAGACAGAGACGACAACGACGACGACGACGACGAACAACGACACAACCACATGATGGTGTCCGCTTTACACCCCCCTCCAGTACCGAATTTAGCCTCGCCCCCGTTCGGCGGTCGACCCGACAGTGGCCGACAGTTCACAATCGGTCACCTATCTGAACGCATCCGATTTTTCTTCGCTTGTATAAGATGTGTCAAGATTCATTGTACAAAAAAATATATAATTCTCTGGCCACGAGAGCTTTGGTTAATGTGACCACGTTGTTTTACAGTGAATTTTACATCTGTCAGTTTGATTTTAAAGTGCGGTTCAAGAGGTTATCAGGTAAGCGGTGAGAAAACTTTTTTTTTTACGATCTTTTTCCCTTTTTTTCTTCATTTCAAAAATGAAGATGCCGAGCTGCATTAGGATCGTGCATGCATTTTTTTTTCTTACTCTCGCGTGTTTATCGAAAAAGCATTCTCGTTCGTGTGGATCAGTGGAGGGAAAAAAAAAACTAAATATCGTGTCCCCGGCCAGTGGTCGACTTACATCTATCGCCTCACACACGTTTTATGGTCAATTTTTTCGTACACATACTTTTAACACATCCAGTATGTTGTATACGTTGGCTGTACGACGACGAAAGACTCGTGACGGGTTCGCGGTGTATTTACTATCAATATGATGCTTTTATCAGCGATTTTAAATAAAAATAATTCCTTTGACTGTCGTATGAAATGTTTGAAAACAAAGAAAAAAAAAAAAAAAAGAAACCGGTTCATTCACTCTAGCCCTTATTTTCATCGGGACGCTTCGCGGGACGTCTCACTATACGACTTTTCCCTTTCTCTCTCTCTCTCTCTCTCTCTCTCTCTCTTCTCCATCTCTTTGTTTTCTTTGCGTGTGCTACGCGCGTCGCGCCGAACATTCGTCCTATCACATGCACAATATTTATAAGCATCGGATACCGAAAATATCTCTCGCGCGCGGGAATAGGAATAATGTTGGAAATGATAAAAAATTTCGTCGTAAATATCAGAGATACGTATGTTTTTATTCATGAAGTTGTTCGTGTTTTTTTTTTTTTTTTTTTTCGTGTTTTTAACGAAACAAAATTTTACACTCATCGCTTACACTTTAACCTGAAAATAAATCCGAGGAAAAATATAATGAGATAAGCAAAGAACACTCCAGAGACTCTTGAAAATCTCAAAATGAGACAAAGTTTTTTCTCTTATAATTGCAAAATTCACTCATTCTTACTGGTGGCAACATTTTTGAAGAATTTTTGTGAAAAATTTCATCAATCAGCTGGAAATAATGTGCTCGAATGTAATTTTGAAAAAATCGTAAAATTTGAAAAAAAAATTCTTAATTGTAAAAATTCATAATTAAGCTGATGAAAAATTATTTGATTTTACGATTGCTGGAGCAAAGAATAATTGAATGTTTTGTAAGCAGAATCTTTTCGTTTTTTTTTCTTGCTCTGAAATTTAATTAATTGATTGTGCTTAATTTTTTATTTATTTTAATATAAAATCTCGAAGCAAGTCAGAGCATATTTTCAATCTGAATGTGTCAAGAGAGCTGAGTCACAGATATTAATTTGCTATAACGAAGCAAAAGAGCTAAAATTTTCGTAAATTGCAATAATTTTTTTTTTTCGACCAAATTTTCATCTCCAATTTCTTATCTCAGAATTTTATTTCATCATCCATGAAGCATACCACGAGGTTCTCTTCAACGTCCTCTCACCAAGAATGGTTCTCTTTCGTTTAGAATTTCGAATAACAATTAATTTCTCAAAATGGCGAATCTTTGAACAATAGAAAACATTTCATTTTTGCAAGAATAATATTTTGTCATTTTATTCCAAAGGGAAATTTTTTATGCTAAAATATAATACATTTTTTTGCCTCTTTTTACTTAAAAAATATATTTATTTATTATTTATCAAAATTATTTATCTTATTTTCATTTCTGCCATCTTTTTTTTCCACTCATTCACAATTTATACTTATTGAAAAAAAAACAAAGTTCGTTTATTCAGAATTTTTATTAGCATATTTTTCAGCCTCTCGTTATCTTCTTCCATTCATTCAATTTTTCGTCGAATAAAAAAAAATCTCATCAATGAATATTTATAACTAAGAGTTGAATTAGCTCGAACTTAAATTTGTTCCTCCAATTGTTCTGACAATTTCGAATGATCACCATTTTGTGAAAAAAAAAAAGAGTACCTTAACCTATATCATTTTTTTTTCTATATTATATACATATATATCTAATATCTACACATGGAAACATTTTTCACCTGACGAATAGGCAATTGTAGGTTGGAAATTTCCTGGCCAATTTTGCATATTCGTGCTTGATTTTACTGATTATTTTTTCGTTCAAGACCAACGATATTCTTATAGCTTCCCTTCGATTTCTCATTTCTCTCTCTCTCGCTCGCTCCGTCTCTTTCGGGAGCTCCGCGTTGAGAGTCATATACATATATATAGACATATACAATCTCTGCTTTCGCACTTTCGATTCTTTTTTCGACGCGTTCCCCACTTGTCTCCGCCGTTGCAGCCATTCTCTGTATCACTAAACTATTCACTGCTTGCCGTTCGTCGTACTCCGCTCGAACTATCGAGATCCGAAAAAGACAACGAGATACCGCGATGCCGCGGATTTCAATGGATTATTACGATCGCTCATCGTGAAAATATATACGTCTTTCCGGTCATTCCAGGTTTTGCGCACCGTCCTTACTGTATATAGAGCTATCTCTACATTTCCCCTCCGGCCTTCCCCCACCATCGCAGTCGCCGATCTTACCCGACCCCTTCCGTGGCAAGGTAGATATTATATATATATATGTACTCCGAGTCCGATGCGCTTGATTTTCGTTACCGCGAGATTCACTAAAGTGTCATGGGTGCTCGAGCGTTTCTGCCTGTTATATATAGGCAGCCTGCAAACTCACACACACACATTCGCAATAATCAAACTTTTATATTACCCAACTACGTGCATTCTATCAGCGCCATCTACCTCGCGTGCCGACAACTTGTATGAAAATGTTCGTTTGCACGTAGGACACTTCCATACATGCTTAATTATTGCGTTTGTATATGAGGAGTTTGCGTATACATATGTGATAAGTGTATATAAGAAAGAAGCAAGTAGCACAGGCGCGCTCCTGGCTGCGCGCAGTCGCAGCTCGTGAGAATGTAGTGGAAGGGACTGAGGAGCGAGAGGGGATGCGTGTACAATGGCGCATGCGCGGATGGCTCACTCACACACGGGCACACACCTCGGCGGGAAACTGTCGAGAGTGCCCGGAGGGGGAACAAGTTCCGGTCAGAGCATAAGTGAAATGCGTGGGCGCTTGAAAGCCGCACAGCTATTATATTAGGATCGATAATTTTTTTGTTTTATTTTTTAATTTCCTACATCGCACCGTTCGAACGCAATTCGATTTTATCCTAATAGTCGATTTTTCTTGTTTCCTCATTCTTTCGGACAGTTTATGTTTCTGTGTTTGAGGGGCAATTATCGATGCATTTGAAAAAATAATATGCAGCTGTGGATGCTTTTATGCACCTTCCCAAAATGGGGTATGATACGCTAGAACAATTTTCGTGTTTGTCCCGTAACTGCGGTGGCTATGGCGAGACGAAGGGCAGATTCTGCGCATGTATATGTTATGTGTGCATATATAATACACATGTAGATAGAATATTGTTACTACATACGTCGCGCGGAGAGTAGAGCTCTTTGCGGCGTCGTCGTCGTCGTCGTCGTCGTTGTCGTTTGTTAGCTCGATGGGAACTACACGGGAAGGGTGGAGTGTGCTGCGCCGTAGAGTTCGAAGAAGCCTGCGCGCCAATCAGCTCTCTCTTCTCTCCCCGATCGTCCAGTAATACCAGTCGACAGATACATCGGGCAACGACGGGGCTAGCGAGAGAGAAGCACAGACGACTTGTTTTTTTTTCTCATTTTTTTTTTTTCTCACCGAATGAAATTTTGTGATCCGAGAGTTCGGCATTATATCGAAGGCCTGGCAACGTCGCGATTTATGATAAAATAGAAAACACACACGACATTAACGCACGCGAAATTCTTATAATTGTCATATCGTTAATTTTTCACAATTTTCACCGTAACCCGCACAAAATCGTATGTGCGCAGTTTCCATGACCCAGATTGCAATGGGGGAGTTTGCACGCCATACGGAACAGCTGTTGGCCGCGCGAACATCTTGGCCGCGGGGGAAAACGCTTCGATATATACGTATATCGTACAAGTTGCGCGCGCATCTTGGCGGCTTCGTCGCCACTATTTTCAGGAGCGTACGACGATGCATCGACGTTATTAATCCGGTGGGCGGGCGGGGGGCGACTCTACGCCAAGCTACTTTACAACATATATTTTCTCGCATCGCTCTTTACCTCCTCGTGATGACGACAATCCACTGCAATATACAGTATGACCGGTATTACGAATTGCAATTCCATATATATATATATGACTCCCGGTCGGTTACGACGTATGAAATATTTTTGAGGAATTTCGCTCAACGCAATGACAGCAGATTGAAAGATATAAAATCTGAACAGCAAAATGATGTTTGTCGTTGCATGAATTTTTATCGCATCTTTTTAAAACTTATTATTATTATCATTATTCGTATCTGGAGAAAATTTTAGTGTAGAATTTTACGTCAGATTTATTAGTATATTTTCAAACATTTTCACTAAAAAAAAGATCGTATTATACGTGCAATTCCGACATTGCAACGAAATTTCGCAAGGCAAGAAATTCGATTTTCACGAAGATAGATTTTTTTTTTTAATTTCCGGGTGAATTTATTCGAGAAATTTTATTTCGCGATACGTTTGTTTAGATTGAAAACATAAGGCGCAGGTGGGGAGGGGGGCTGGCGGGTGGAAAGAAGTTTGAACGCGATAAAGATAAAAGCGAGATGGCAGTCGCGGCGGGAAGCCGACGACGATCCTTTCGGTGTGTTGCGCGGTGGCAGCAAAACGGCCGAGAGATGAAGAAAGGGGGGAAGAAGAGAATAGCCCACGAAGCGAAGCGTCTCTTGCTACGTCCCTGAGGGATCATTTCCCCCCCTTAGCCCCTTTTCTCCTCAGCGTCCCCTCCACCTGACCATCTCGATCCCCACACGACCAGTCAGTTCGTTGTTTGCCATACAAAATCCAATAGTTTGCCTTGTACCTCGAGAGTGACGAGTATATTACGCGTTTGTCGCGTCCGCAACATTTGCCGGAATTTTTGTCGTTTCGCGGGTAAAAAAAAAACAACGTATTTGAACAAAAAATAAACCTCTTCTGACTCCACCGCCTCCCCCTTCCCTCCCATATACACACACACACACACTTCATCATAGATCAAAGATGCTCGTAATAAGAGTGAACGTGGCTTTGTGTTTTGCTATTATCACGATAATGGGATTAACGAGGCAAAAGTGCAACGAAGGCACAGTATTATAAGTTTGTCCTTTGGGGGGCTCTACTGGGACCGGCCTCTGTCGCTACACGGTGGCTACGTCGATTACTCGGGACGCGAATAAACCGCGCGATACCACAGAACGTTTCGTCTCTCACCTCTCCTCTCTCACACACACACACATTCTCTCTTTCTCCCAGTGTATGTGTATCTCAACTCCATTTCATACCTCATTTATTTTATTCGTTTTTATTATCCTTCCATTACCTCGGCATCGACAAAAAGAAATTCTCAATCCTGATCCACCGAGACCAAACAAGATTTTCTTTTTCTTTTCCTTCCTTTTTTGTCACAAGCGTGGAGATTCACGTACGAGCCAAAGATTTCTTTTTTCTTTTTGTTTTCGTCGCGTTTACATGAAAAAAAAAAGTATATTGTTCGCCGATACAAAAGTGTTAAACGACGAAAATGAAATAAAACTAATTTGTGCGGGAAAGAGTTGAGTTCTTTTTTTGTTTGTTTTTTTTTTTGTTTCTCTCTTTTTTTTTTCCCGAGAGTTTTTTGGGACCGATTGCAACGTTTTTAGAGGTAGAGCGAGAGCTCTATACCTTGTACTCGCGTATATTCTCGTCGCTTCTCCCCTCTCTCTCTCCCTCCCCACCCCTTTTCCTTCCATTTCCCCTCTCTGAGGAGAAGCCTCGGTCGAGTCCTCTCGGTTATATACCGAAGAGCGTGAACGACGCGAATATTCCCCAACTTACACACACACACACACACACACACACACACACACACACATACGGAGCACACAAAAATACTGTCTGGAACGTGGACGATGCTCACGGTGTGCGTGTGTTTCGAATGTGTATATTATGTATTTACCAACCAAGCAATATTGCGTAACGTGCCGAGAGGGCCGGAAAGTGTTGCCGTCGTGTGCGCTTTTTTTTTTTTCTTTACTTTTTTTTGTTTTTTGTTTTTCTTTTCCTTTTTTTTTGCTCTTCAATTTTCTTCGCGTGCATGTGTGCGAGAGACCGCGAGCCCGCGCGCGCGCGCCCTCTGTATGTGGGCAAGTGCGTCAGTGAAGATGCTCGTGTGAGTGAGTGAGCGTGTGTGATGTGTGGCGCGCGTGCGCGAGTGCGGCATCGCGGGTTCCGGGCGTACCGTCCATGTAAACTTTTTTAACGGGCAACCGCGAAAGAATTTTTTTTTTTTTTTTTTTTAACCCGTTCACGCGTTCTTTCTACGTGCCTCCCGGATCGTTGCTGTTGCTGCTTTCCTATCGATGCCGATTTGCTAAATTCTCGTACAAAATATACCTTACCGGCTTGTTCGTTTCTCAAAAATAATAATAATAATAATAATAATAATAAATAAATCTTGCACGACGAAGCGTCTCGTGACAGTATTGAAATAAAAATCCATGCACTCGTTGACCTTTTGGCCCTGTCGAGAGACGAGAAAAACGATCTATAATTTTTTTTTTTGTCCAATTTTTTTCATAGTTGGAAAATTTGATAAAAATGTTTTAAAAAAAATATATTTAACGAGAGAGATTATGTGCCAATGACTGGCCCACTTGCAAATGGAAATCGGAAAATTGCCTCGTCATTAGTCATCGCCATCGTGTAAAAAAAAAAAAAAAAAAAAAAAAATTAAATCAATATTGCATTTTGAAGAAATTTCGTCACGAGCCAAAAATGCATAAACGATGTAAAATTTTTCATTTAGTTATTTATTTGTTTATCGTGAATTTTTTTTTTTTTTTTTTTTTTCGTCCAGGTCAACCGCAGCGAGCGAAAAGTTTTTAGACGATACAAGGGGAAGCCTGCGAAATGTCTCAGCTGTTATTACGAATTGCATTACGATGCGTGTATGAAAGTGTGAGAGAGAATGGAATTTTTTTCCTAATCCCTAAGAAATATTTTTAATATAAATTTATCGAGATATAAAAAAATTCGTTATTTATTTTATGAGGAAAATTAATCAATTGAAATATTTTATCTGTTTTCAGACCTGGTCGATTCATCTCGAGCTAATTTTATTCGATAGGTAAGAAAAAGTTTGCTGGAAAAAGTAAAAAAAAAAAATATTTTGTAGATCGTAAAAAAAAAATCTTTATTCTGAGAATTGAGATTATGAGAATGAGAAAAAGACACATCGGTCCATCTCTTGTGCACTAATTTTTCAAAAAGTTCACCTCTTGGTGCGCAAGAAATTTCTAGGACAAATCTTCATATTGAGAATTAAAAAAATAATAAATTGCCAGATTTAGCCAGAAGGAATAGTAAATTGAGAGACAATTTTGGTAAAATTAATGAAAATTTCTCATAATTTTATCGTTCCAATCTCACGGATATTGCTCATACGGGGCAATTTATTTGAAAATCGATTAAGTTCATTTGGTCAAAATTGCGTGACGATCGTGTGAAATTAGACAAATTGTGTGGCGACGAAAAGTCACAACTGGGGAAAAAAAAAATTCATACTTTATTCCGAAAGATCTAAACTTTCATTCAATAAAAAATTAGCCCGATAATTAAATAACGTATTTATAGCAGAGGAAAAATAAATTTTCAGCGTTTGAGTAATATATATATATATATATATATATTTAAAATATATAAATTAATACTTTACTTCGAATGATCTAAACTTTCATTCAATAAAAAATTAGCCCGATAATTAAATAACGTATTTATAGTAGAAGAAAAAAAAATCAGCATTTGAGTAATATATATATTATTATTATTATTTATTTTTGTTTATTTAATTGCAGAAATTCCAATGTGATTTGAAATGAAACGGGTTCGCGGGGTGGAAGAGGTAGCATCGCCAGCAGGAGGAACGCTGAAGCATTCGTCTCTGGGAGGAGGCAGCCTAGCAACCATAGGAGGTCTTGGGGGAGGGGGAGTAAGCTTGGAGTATCATTCCAACAGTGGAATAAGCGAAGTTGTCACTACTGGTCAAGCTGTTAGATCCATAACGTCAAAAGAGATGCCAGGAAGCATTCAGTTTGGGACGACCCAAACTCAACAACAATATACTGGGGCAATTGTTGTGCCAACAGCTGCACCGTCTCCTGTCAAGGTAGACCATCATCCACGAGACATCCATCACTCCTTTATTATATTTTTTCCATATCCGTTTTGCCACAAACTTTGAGACAATTTCGAAAAATTGATCTTTTACCACGTGCAATATTTTGCACAGACACGATAACAAGAATTACTCATAATTCGAAAGACGATCCACGAGACATCCATCACTCCTTTATTATATTTTTTCCATTTCCGTTTTACCACAAATTTTGAGACAATTTCGAAAAATTGATCTTTTACCACGTGCAATATTTTGCACAGACACGATAACAAGAATTACTCATAATTCGAAAGACGATCCACGAGACATCCATCACTCCTTTATTATATTTTTTCCATTTCCGTTTTACCACAAATTTTGAGACAATTTCGAAAAATTGATCTTTTACCACGTGCAATATTTTGCACAGACACGATAACAAGAATTACTCATAATTCGAAAGACGATCCACGAGACATCCATCACTCCTTTATTATATTTTTTCCATTTCCGTTTTGCCACAAATTTTGAGACAATTTCGAAAAATTGATCTTTTACCACGTGCAATATTTTGCATAGACACGATAACGATATTTTCACCTCAACCTTAACATCAAATGCGATCTTAAAGTGTCATTTCGTTCTCCACGAAAAAAAAGAAATCCAGAAAAATGGTCAAAGTTTGATTCCAAAGAATCTTTACTTTCCATATGGAAAACCTGCAGAGCTCATGAGTTTGAAAAACAAAGCGTAAAATTAAAAAAGAAAACAAAAAATAGATGAGAAAATATTAGCTCTGTTCGCTAATTCGTTGATTGTACGAAATTTTCCAGGGGAGTGGCCTCGGGGGTAGTATCAGTTCGACGTGTAGCGGTAGCAATGTTAGCGCGGCTGGATTGCACAGCAGTACGGCTGGTCTAGGTGGTGGAGTTGGTCATAATATTGGCCCTCAACAACCTACACCAGGCTCGCAAATTCAAGTACATTCGCAACCTCTGCCGACGATAAGACACAAGGTACGATTTAGTTTTGTTTTTTTTTTCACCCTCCCATGCCTGTTTTTCATAAACGTGAGCTCGCCGCAGTCAAACCAAACTGGAAATTTATATTTTATTAAAATTACCATCAAGTGTCTGGTAAGCAAAAAAAAGAAATGTATTTTTCAGAGTACGAAGATTCCGTTGCAAATTATTTTCAGAATCTTATTTAGGGCCCCTTTTGGCCCTTCAACTATGACGAAAATCTTTCCTCTTAAGTTTCAAAGAAAAATCAAGCCCTTTCTGGATCCAATGCTTTTCGACTAATTTCACGAGTTAGTTTGAGGAATATTTTGTACGAATGATAGCCAGCGTATTTTTTTAGTATCGTCGATCTATCGGGGAAAATTATTTCACATTATTATTGAATCAATTAATTAAAATTAATGGAATAGCAAATATTCTTGGGAATTTCTTATTTTTAGCCATTTTGCTAAATTGTTATTTAGCTTTGTATTTTTTTAAAATTCTTTTCTCACAATTTTCGTCAACAGGTGCACTCAGGAAGTGCAGCGACACTTGCGCCTACACCGCCTGGGAGCAGTTTAAGCGGTGTCAGCGGATCCCAACAATTCCAGAGATTAAAGGTCGAAGATGCTCTCTCGTATCTCGATCAGGTCAAATACAAGTTCAGCGATCAGCCACAGGTAAACCAAAATCATAAAAATCAGAATCGTCAGTAAATTTATATCCGAAATTGAGCAAATACAAATTATTTCCAAGTCCAATTAGTGTCGAACTAAAAAAACAAAAAAATAAAATTAATTCGCTCAAATCGGGAGTAATTTTCGATTAAATTTTATATTCTTAATTAAAATTTTATAAAAATTTTCATTGAGATAAAAATAAATGAAAATTAAGATCTGTACGAAAATCAAAAAATTGTTTTCCGTTCGAATATAATTTTTAGTCGTAAGTTTGATCATAAATTTAATTTTAAATTCGAATATCACGAAATTAATAATCAAATTTGAACTCGATAATGGAATTTGTTTTCAATAAATTTGGCACTTGGATAAAATTTACATCGACAGTTATAAACAAAGGAATTGATCGAATGACAAAAAATTTTCTCTCTTATATTTACAGGTCTACAATGATTTTTTGGATATCATGAAAGAATTCAAGTCCCAGAGTATTGATACACCCGGTGTGATAACGAGGGTCAGCCATTTATTCAAAGGTCATCCAGAGCTCATTGTTGGCTTTAATACGTTTTTGCCACCCGGCTACAAAATTGAGGTTCAAGCTAACGAGCAGGGTTACGCATTTCAAGTCTCAGTTAGCATGCCAAGCCCAACAGCTACGCATACTGCTACCCCATCTCAGCATCATTGCACGGTTAACGTTGGCTCTCCACCGATAGCGAGTCCACCGAGTCAACCGGCAAAAGCACCTCCAGTTTTACATATCATGCAAGGGTATGAAAAAAAAAAAAATCCTTCATTTTTTTAGCTTCTTTCGTTTACTCGTAATTTTTGTCTAATTTAAATTTGGATCCAGAGAGAGTCTTGAGTCGAATCTTAAGTTTTAATTTTGGCCCGAAAGTCAAGCCAATCTCGTATTGCGATTAGATTGACTGATTTTTTTTTTTTAATTTTTTTTGTCTCAACTTTTGAGATCAATAAATTTCCCGCTAACCTCAGATTGACGGAAAAGTTTTTCTAGAAACAATTTAACTTTGCACCAATGCATATTTCATCGATGAATTTTTTTTTCCGTTCGAATTGGCACCAAAAAATTGTGAAACATTTTTTTTAAACATTCTAGAATATTTAGCAAAAATTAATATATAATAAATCAAATGACATGGTAAAAAAATAAAAACAAATTGTAAAAAATTTATATATAGATTCATCTACGGTAACCCCGAACAGTTAACTTGACGGTCAATTTTTTGTTGTTCGAATGAACAAAGTTTAGTAATAGAAAAATAGTGGGAATGTAATTTGTTTTTTTTTGTTTAATTCTGTTTTGTTGACAATTTGTTTATTGTACAGGTCTGGCAGTATTCATCATTCGCTGGCGAACAATATTTCCAACAACAGTCTGACCGTTCACGCGCCCTCACCGCCGCCCGTACAATCGTACAATAATTCGCACATAAGCGCGGCGCAAGCGCAAGCCGTTAGTCAAGCACTGAGCCAGGCACAGGACGGTGTGCAGAATACCGGACAGACGCAACAAAGTCAGCCGGTTGAATTCAATCATGCCATCAATTATGTTAATAAAATTAAGGTTTGTGATTTGAATTCAATTTTTGTTATTAATCATCAAACTGGCCAAACGAGAATTTATATTTTCAACAAACAAACAAACAAAAAAAAAATCACGGATCATTTATTTTTATTTTTTTCAACGTAGGAGGAAAAAGGTAGATTCGTCTAATAATTAATCCGCTTGTAATCATGACTGAATCAATTTTAGTGGAAAATCGATCTTTTGCATTGACCTTGAAGTCTGTAATCGCTGATAAAACTCATTACAATTTTTTTTTTTCCATATTTGAGTTTGAAGATTTTTTTGAATATTCAGAATAACTCGAACAATATCTCGTTTGGAATTTTTATCAGCGTAAAGCTCAACAATAAAAATAGAAAATCGTCATAACGATGATTCTCGTGTTGGGGAAAAAAAAAACACAAAAAAAATTGATAAATAATTAATTTATTAATTCTGATTATTCTTGCTGAAAAATTATCGTCTTTTTGAGCAGAATCGGTTTCAAGGTCAACCCGACAAGTACAAGCGTTTCCTGGAAATTTTGCACACATATCAAAAGGAGCAACGTAGCTTGAAGGAATCTGGCCACATGGGAACCGGAAGTGGCAGTGCTGTACCAGCCGGTGGTAAACATTTAACCGAGGCTGAGGTTTACAGTCAGGTAGCAAAATTATTCGAGAATCAGGAGGATTTACTGGCTGAATTTGGCCAATTTCTTCCGGACGCGACAAATCAACAGAGCGCACTGGTGAGTTACGTTACTTAAGAGTCACTTTTAAGTCACTTTCGAGAACAATCTTTTACTTTTTTTCTCCACAAAATTTTTCTCCCTGACGAAATGAAAAATAGAAAATAATAATAATAATAATCAGTCGCGATTTAAAGCAAGAAAAAAATTCTATGGCCTCGTTTGGACAATTCGAGACTAATTCGTGCTAGTCTGCGATGTTCCAGGGTAATAAAGCTGGGGCGGTTAACGATCATACGGCGATCGTTAAAAAACCGCTTGGACTGAAAACTTCGTACAATAATACGGGGAGTGTGCCGAGGGATCATCGGGGAGAATCGGGTAGCGTCGGTGGTATCGAGCGTGATAATCGGGATCATCGGGAACGTGAACGAGAAAGGCCTGGCACGCGTGACCTTAATAGCGGTCAAAAATTTGGTCACAGTACCGGCCAATTAAAACGAAGTCCATCATTCTCAACTTCTGTCTCAACTGGAAATTCTCATCACACTCAGCATGGTCCGCCACCACCTAAAAAGCACAAGGTCGCAGCATCTGTACGCGATGTAACAATCGCTGAAGCTGCAAAATATGGAAGTCTCAATGATTACGCATTCTTCGACAAGGTCAGCATTAATTATCTTTTTTTTTTCCCCCCCTCTCAATCTTGATAATTTATCCCCGTGTTGAAGTTTTGAACTTTGAGTTTTGAAAATAAAATGCATAGGATGATGGATAATTTTTTTAAGCCAATTAGAATTTTAATGCTTTTGTACAGGTACGAAAGGCCCTAAGATCACAGGAAGTTTATGAGAATTTTCTCCGATGCTTGGTACTGTTCAATCAGGAAATAGTCTCGAAATCTGAGCTCATACAATTGGTCACACCATTTCTCGGACGTTTCCCAGAGCTTTTGCGATGGTTCAAAGATTTTCTCGGTCATTTGCCAGATCCGACGAGTCTCGCGTCAACGACAAGTTTACCTGGAAGTCTCGGTGTCGAGTCACTTCCAAACAATGTTGTCCGAAGTCATCAAGAACGACCCCAGGGTGACCTAGCGATGGAAATCGATTACACAACGTGCAAAAGACTCGGCGCCTCTTATTGCGCATTGCCAAAATCTTACATGCAGCCAAAATGTACAGGTAGAACGCAATTATGCAAAGAGGTCCTAAACGACACGTGGGTATCGTTTCCAACATGGTCGGAGGACAGCACATTCGTCACATCCCGAAAAACACAATACGAAGAATTTATATATCGCTGCGAGGATGAAAGATTTGAGCTCGATGGTGTCATAGAGACAAATGCCGCTACCATTAGAGTACTCGAGGGCGTCCATAAAAAAATGAGTCGCATGAGCCAAGAAGAATTGCAAAAATTTAAACTTGACGATTGCCTCGGTGGCTGCTCACCGACCATTCATCAGCGTGCCCTAAAACGAATATATGGCGATAAAGCTGCTGATATCATTGATGGACTGAAAAAAAATCCTGTCGTTGCTGTTCCCGTTGTACTTAGACGATTGAAAAACAAAGAGGAAGAATGGCGGGAAGCCCAAAAAGGCTTTAATAAAATATGGCGGGAACAAAATGAAAAATATTATCTCAAATCGCTCGATCATCAGGGCATTAATTTCAAACAAAATGACGTTAAAGCACTCAGATCAAAGAGTCTATTCAATGAAATTGAAACTTTGTACGATGAGGTTTGTACAAAATTTCATTTTCTTTCTTTTTTTTTTTTTTTACATTATTTATCTCTAATAATATTTGAATGTTTCTGTGAGGTTCAAAAAAAATTCACTTCACCCGTTGTGTGTCTCGTAATCTTGGTATTTTTTTTTTTTCACTCGAAAAGTCTCGCAGGATTACTATAAACGGAATTTGTCTGAATAATATGAGAAGGAAAATAAATAATAATTGTTAAAAAAAAAAAAAATACAAAATCTAAGCAGCAATAATACGTCGGATGTCAAAGACTCACTTCTAGGCTGTTCTAGGCTTAAAGTAACGATCCTTAAGGTCTTGTAAAAATTAGTTTTTTCATTTAAAAAAAAAAAAATGCATAAAAAAAGTAAAAAATAAATAAAAAAAGGCACAAATTATATATATATATTTTTTTCATCAGCGACACGAACAGGTGGACGAAACGGCAGGTGAAGGCCAGAACAACGGTGGACCCCATCTCGTTTTAGCATACAAGGATAAATCCGTTCTCGACGACGCCGCAAATTTGCTGATCCATCACGTAAAAAGGCAAACAGCGATACACAAGGAGGACAAGCAACGAATAAAGTTGCTGCTAAAGCACTTTATACCCGATTTATTTTTTCATCCCCGTCAGGAGCTCAGCGATGACGAGCGAGACGAGGATGGTAAGAGAAAAAATTTCATTGATAAGAGAAAAAACCAAAAATTGATCCAACTTGAAATATTATATAGTCTCTTGAATAATATTTTCGAGTGGAGTTTGCTAAAGTTTATCTAAATATTCATTGAACTTAATTAAAATTGAGATGATTTTTTTTCATTCATATTAAAAAAAAAAAAAAAAATTAAATTGTATTAATAATTTAATTTTTTTCTCAATTAAATTATAGACGAAAAAGAAGATTTGGGAATTGCAACGTGTGGCAGCAGTTTACAATCTGCCACGACAACCGCATCACCACTCGGTCTTCATGGAACGAGAAATAAAACATCACAGTCGTCGGTTAATTCGGCATTTCCTGTTAAAACTGAAACCGATATCAAATTACCCGTTCACGCACTTTCCACCGATCCCGAAGAAGCTTATACACTCTTCATGGGCAGCAATAATTGGTATCTATTTCTGAGGTTACACCAAATATTGTGCGAAAGGTTAACGAAAATGTATGAAAAAGCTGTTGCCCTTGGAGATGAAGAATCCCGATACAAGCAACAACGAAAAGAAAGCACCGCCGTTGCCCTCAGGTTAAAGCCAAAAAGTAAGTTTGCCCAAATCATTCGATTTTTTTTTTTTTTTTTTAAATTATTTTTTATTAAAAAAAAAAAGTTTACCAAGTTTTTGTTTTTTATCAACGAATTTATTTATTTCAGGTGAGATTGAAATCGAAGATTATTATCCCGCTTTTTTGGACATGGTGAAAAATGTTCTCGATGGTAATATGGAAAGTACCGCGTACGAGGATACGTTAAGGGAAATGTTCGGTATACATGCATATGTGGCGTTTACGTTGGACAAAGTGGTGACGTACGCTGTGAGACAGGTGAGATGCCAGATGTTTTTTTTTTTATTTCTTTAAATTTATTTTTTTCTAATTTATTTTTAAAAATTTATTCAAATTTTTTTTTTTTTTTATATTTATATACGTATTAATAATTTTCGTTTTCAATTTTGTGACTTTTAATTGCAAATTTGACACGACGAACATGTCAAAAATTTACGATAAAACGATAAAATAATTTTTCACATTTGAAAATTATCATTATTATTCTACAATTGTTTAAAAATAATGGACATTATTTAAAAAAAAAAAATACTTCGATTTGCTTAGTAAGAAAAAAAAATTGAAAAAAAAACCACAAGTGGAGACGAAAATTTTTAATAGATGAAAAAACAAAAAGGAGGAAAAATTTTAACGAGGAAAAATTATCTCATCTGTATACAGTTGCAACATTTGGTGTGCGACCAAATATGCCAACAGTGTATGGAATTATTCCAGCGTGAACAGAGACAGCCAAAAGAGAACAGCGGAGCTGGTGGATTATGCACTACAGCATACATGAGAATTGGTGCAGAAATGGCTTATCAGAGAAAAGCCGAAAAAGCCATGGCGGAAGAAAATTGTTTCAAAATTTATATTGTAAGTCTGAAGAAAAAAAAAAAAAAAAAATTGCTAATTAAAAAGTTGGGGGTGAAAAAAAAAAATGATTTTTTTTTTCATAATATTTTTTCCATTATATTTCAGTACAAGAAAGAATGTAAAATGACAATGGAGTTGTTGGATACAGAGGGTGATGAAACGGCGGAGGGTTGTAGCGAGAGAGAAAGGGAGGAAGTGAGCGCTTCAGAGAAATGGTCGACTTACGTTGAAAGATTTTCAACGCCTATCGCACAGGCCAGTCCTAAGGAGACTCCGTCACCGGACAATGAGCCACCGACCACCAATCATCCTGTGAGTAGCGACCAGGCAGCAAGGGGGGGGAGGGGCAGAAAGCGCAAGAACACTGACATTAACAAGAAGGTATAGGAACCACAAGAACTATCTGTAAAGAAAAACAAACAAACAAAAAAAAAGAAAGAACCTCTTTGACGGCCATTGTAGCTTTTTCCATACGTTCGGATATTTCTCTTTATTTTTTATTATTTATTTTTACTTTGTTTTTTTTTTTTTTTTTATTCATCCCCGTGATTGTGAATTTCAATGATTTATCGAACAATCATCGAGAATCTCGAGAGTCAGACATTTTTACCCTGCTCATTATGAGAAAGAAACGAAAATGAGAAGAAAAAAAAAATCAAAAATATTTCTTCGACTAACTCATCTCACGCCCCGTGCTGTTCCATGTTTCTTCTGTTTGTATAATCGCGACTGTCGCTCACTCACTCTTGTGCTCTCTTCACTCGATTCGACTCGGTACGATGATCCGTTTTTTTTTTTTTTTTTAATTTTTTCTATTCTTAAGCAAACATTTTTTTTTTTTGCTTGTACATATTTGTACATAAATTGTTATTTTCTTACTCTTGTATTTTACACGAGAGATAAATGTATTTTGTACGAGATAATATTTCCTATCCATCAAGAGAGCGGGGAATGGCCGATCGGGGTGATAATTGTGAGAAAATTTATTAGCGCGAGAAAATGGTGCGAATAATATCGCCTAAAATTCTGACTCGCTATAAAAATCGTGCATTTGCCGTTTTTATGATGGAAGATCAATTTTTCTTTTCTTTTTTTTTTTTTTTATAAATCAATTTTATTCTTCTAGACATTTTTTTACGTCGATTTATTTTTTTTATCATGAAAGAAAACGGATCGTGAAATGTTGCGTAGAGTCGCAGTGAGAGTACTTTTTTTAATTTTTTTTTTCTACTGCACAATATAACGAAATTGCCGCTTGCATTTGTTCATGCTTATTCGAGATCGGGAAATATCATATGGGAAATTTTTTGCGTTTTTTTTTTCTCGTCGCATGTCCGATCGTTCATTACCCCAAGTAATCTTTGCGGTGCATTTTTTTTTTAATTTTTTACATATTATACGAAAAAGATTATAAAAGACGCCCTAACGTCTCTCTTTCGATTGTGGACGATTTGACTCGCGACGTAATTCGGTGCTTATCACGCTACTCGCGAAAAAAAAAATTATCTGTTTGTATATATATATATATATTATATATATATAATTATAAATATATGTATTTTATATATATATATATATATATATATATATATATATATATATATATATATATGTATATATATATATATTGTCTTCCGGAAGAAATGGACATACGAGATTGTCGTGGGGCAATATGATCGGTTCTCTTGATTTTTTTTTTTTTTTTTTTTTTTTTTTTTCACGAACTAACGACAAATGAATGGGCATCATTTGAATAAAGATCCACAAAAATCAATTTTCTATTTAAAAAAATAGCTGTGAATAATTATTATTGAGAAAAAAAAAACAAAATATTCATATTTCATTTTTTTTATTTATTTTTTTATTTGGCGACAAAACGCAAAATTTTCTACAATTGCAAAAAAATTATCAAATTTATTATTATTTATATGAAAATATTCATAATTATTACGTTGTAATATTATTTTTTAATGATTTTATTTTTAGTCAAACGATGCCCATTTGTAAATTTAACCATTGAGCGTGTTGATTTTTTTTTAAATTTTTTAATTTTTTTTTCTGGCTGTGCTATTTCATTCGAGACAGGATTGTTTTATGGGTTTTTGTTGGTGTGCATGAGAACGGGAATTGTTTAGCGGTCATGAGCGAGATATTTTTATTTATACTACTCGGGAGACATATATATATATATATATATATTGTGTGTGTGTGTGTGAGATGAAATGTCGCGCGACTCACGTGCAATAGTTTTTGAGTGACACGCGCGACTCCCTTATAAAACGTAAACGATCAAAATCCCAGCGAGGAATGATAAAAATTATTTTCTAAAAAAAAAAATAAAATAAAAAAAATGACGAGACAAAAAGCGAAAAAAAGAAAAAAAAAATTCACGCTCACACGAGCGTGCGCCAAAGAGCCAATTTCTGATAGTAATGCGATGTCAATTTCGAACTTTCGAGCCCACAATTCGTGTGTCAGTCGTTAGAGACCTTTTTTTTTGTTTTTTTTTCTTTTTAATTTTTTTTTTTTTTTACATCGACGAGCGAAGCCATCGATGATGTGCGCCAAGACTCCCTGCCCTTAATTGAAAAAATAATCATTCGCATGAATGAATAATCGAGAAAAAATAGAATTTTTTCCCATTTTCCATCAGCCCGGCCGAGCTGCAAAGCAGAATTAATCGCGGTTGGTCCAGAAACAAAAGAAAAAAAAAAATTATAATACTTATAATTCTGTAAATAAAATTCGAATCGCTCGAAAAATGTAAATAAATTTTTATACGCGTCGAGGATAAAGAAAAAAAAAAAAAACACAAACTAAAAACAAAAAAACGAGCAGTCTCAATTGATTTGTAAAGAAAAATAAGAGAGAAAAAAGAGAGAATGAAAAAAAATAAAATAAACGTGAAATAGAAAAAAGTAAATTTCTAATCAACGCTCTTCGGGGGTGAGTTTGGCGAAGCCTTCGTATGAAATATACGAAAAATTTGTTAACCGTACTACTACTAATCTAATATCGTTGATCTGTATGAAATTATTTTTTTTACACGAATGTAAACTAAAAGGAGATGAAGAACAAAAAAAAAAAATTAATAATAATAATAATAATTTAACATGGCAATATTTAGGGATCTCAATGAAACTTGAGCAATGTTTTTTTAACTTTTCTACGATGATAACGAAAGACAAAGAAGAGGGAAAGAAAAAAAGTAAGAAAAGCGAGGCAAGAAAAGTTCAAAGTAACGGAATATGTTACAATTTTTTATGTAAATAAAAACAAAAGAAAAAAAAAAACAAAAAAATGAAAAGAGATATTTGTGCAAAATTTAAGACGCGAGCGTCAGAGATCGTGTCAAGTGATAACGATTTGCCCTAGACATGATATAACGAAATCGTCGTGGAATCTCTCCTCTGGTAGATCTGGAACTCCCGCACACATTCTCGTAGTGGCGTTTTTGATTTTTTTTTTCTTCTCTTTTAATTTTTCTCTTAATTTTCCATTATAAAATCAACGATCCTTCAAATAATTATTACGTCCTTGGCGCAATTCGATTAATCGTCAATAACGCCCAGTCCATGCACGACGCATCGAAAGTAATATCAATAATTTTTTCTCTCTTTTTTTGTTCCCCTTCATTTCCAAAAATATATTTTTTTCGAATTATCCCTATGAATTTTATGGAGTTGGAGAAATTTTAATTTTTTTTCATCCTTGGCACAACATTTTTTTTTTTGGGAAATTCTTCCCCATACATTGAGATTACTCGCGTTTAGACGCAGACTCGCACAAATCATAGGACACTGTCGATAAAATTAGTCGTCGCATCGTGAAAAAAAAAAAGGCAATATTTGTTCGTCGTTGACGACGAGAGTAGCCTTTTTTTCCCCGTCGAGAAAACAAAAAAAATTAAATCGAGCAATGTTTTTTTTCAACCCCCCCCCCCCCCCCCCCCCCAGACCTCCACCCCCAACCCCTTATTATTTATACCAGCACTCGTATTATAAATGTTAAGCCCGATGTAATTTCGATTCTGAATTATCGAGGCTCTACAATCCGATCGATGTATTTGGAAAAAAAAAGAGAGAGAAAAAACGATACAGAATGTTGAGAGAGCGAGAGAGAGAGAGAGAGAGTGAGAGTGAGAGTGAGAGTGAAAAAGAGTAAAAGGGATTATTAGGTCTCGAAGTCACCAAAAGTCTCTTGAAAAGCCTGCCGCAGGTCGTGTAGGATTTTTTTTTTTTTTTTTTCCTTCTCAATACTATATCGTAAGAGCCGATCCGTTGAATTAGAATTTTAATGAAAAATTTTATCGAGAATTTATCGTTTGAAAAAAAAAAAAGAAGAAAAATTGAAAAAAAAAAAAACAAAAAAAAATAATTAATTGCGTGTAAATAAATTCATTTAGAGGATAAAGAAGAATGAAAAAAAAGAGAGCGAGAGAGAGAGAAGAAAAAAAAAATGAAACTTGTAACAGTCTGCCACTTAAAATTTAGGGGTCTGCTGCTCCGAATTTCATCATTGACACTTGTAAAATAATTTCATCATCGAGGCTAGTCTGTCGTCCGTACTTTCCACTTAAATGTGAATGTTGTGAACCTATGAAAAAAAATACCACCCGCCCCTACCACCACCACCAACCCCCCCGACCCTTCGTTCTCCCTTTATATAACGAATTTTAATCTCGATATATATATATATATATATATACATATATATATAAATAAATAAGATATATATATATATATACATATATATATATATATTTTGTAACTGTAAACTGTATATGAAGTAAAATGATATAATGATATAAATAATAACAATATTGTATAGAAGAGAGATATTGAAATACATGAACGATGCTTTTAAAAAAAAAAAAAAAAAACCAAAAAACAATTATCGTCTAACATCATTTTCGTACCACTAAATTAATGCTTTATCATTTTTTAATTCTATTCATTTTTTTTTTCCTTCTATTTTATTTATTTTTTCATTTGCAAATTTTTATATTTTCATTTTTAAACGACAAGTTCGAGCTGTGGCTCTCATTTATACCGACAGAATATATATATATATATCTCGATTCGTAAAAATTACAAGCAAATAATAGTATCGTTTAATTTTTTGTATTTTACACTGTGGGAAAATTTTAAATTTTTTTTTTTTTATTTATCGTGTAAACAGTTTTGTTGTAGATTTTTTTTTTTTTTTTTCAATTTTTCTCGGCTCCTCTATCGAAAAAACATGCTTGACGTTTATACGTGTATGTTGTGCGATGGGGAGAACCTGTGATAAAATAATAATAATAATATATCTCTTTTCTAACATACCATTTTTTTTTTTTTTTTTTTTTGTGAGGACAAAAGAAAAGTAAAACATGCTCGAGCCCTTTTTTTTTACGCATTCATTATTTTCATTCACTTAAAATTTCTTTCATTGAGCTACACTCTATTATATTATATATATATATATATATATATATTTTTTTTTCCCTCTTGCACTAACACTCAACTTTTTATTTTCACTCGAAAATCATTGCCGAATTAAGCTTGTTCGTTTTTTCACAGCACATATCGATACGGGATTGGCACAATTTCGTATAAATAATAAAAAATCATTTAATGCTTTTGCGATGATATAAATTTTACGAACTCGTGCGAATAATTAATATATTTTTATATTTTTTTTCTCAATAATTTAAAATCATTATTTTATATGAAATATGATTTTTTTTTATTATTATTAGTTCTTTTTTTTTTCGAATAATCATTTTTATATCAAATTCATTTGCGACGATTTTTCATTCGAATGTTTTTTTTTTTTTCATCGGTAATGTTGAAAATTAATACGCACTTTTGTGGGGCGTTAAAATTTTGTGCTAAAATATACCTCGGAGCCTTCTCGAAGGATTTTACGCTGAGAATGATATTGTACGCGATATTAATCGATGTTGAGATGTATCGCGATAAAAACGATATTTTCCTATGTTCTCCTCGCTGCGATCATCCCCGAAACTGGCGAGATATGAAAAAAATTAAGAAGCGCGCATGGGCTCGTACTAAATAATCAAGTAGGTGCATACATACCACTCGCACCCAATGTCCATTAATTATAGGCGCACATCAATCTTACAAAAAGCTTTATTCATTATTTTCATTGTGCTCGCTTCATAATTCGTAAAATTTGCTTTATGTTTATTTTTATTTATTTATTTTTTTGCTGCACTAACAATTTTTCATAGGACCAATTTTTTTCGCTAATATTTCAAGCGAGTCTCGATGAAAATATCAAGCTTCGTAGCATAAATTTTCATCCTTTGAATTTTAATAAATTCCTTAATTCGATTTTATAACAAAATCATGACGAAAGTTTTTTTTTTCTTTCCAATTTTCATTTAGAATCATTTTTGTAAAATTATTCCAAGTGGCTTTTTATTATATAGAAATAAATAAATAAATGACAATTTTTTAAGTCCAATGAAAATTCGGCTTGGACCCACCACGAGAGCTTCAATCAATTAACGTGAATTACTCATTCAAAAAAAAATTCAATAATTTTATGTCCTCAAAAATTATGATATATATATTTTTTTTTCAAATTCAACTCTGACGTGTCTATAATTTTTAGTAAAAAAATATAAATCACGTAAATTTGAAAAATTAACGAAAGTACAATTTTTCAATTTATTTTTTGACAAATTCTCTCATTTAATTTTTTATTATTCGATTCAGACAATTCCCTCTTTTTTTTTCTTTCATAAGTTACGCAGAATTTTTTTTTTGCAATTTTGAGCTGCTTTTGTCACAATATCAATCGTAATTTATGACTCATAGAATTTTCGTCTGACGATATGCATGAAAATTTGATTCGAGCTCTTGAATGTTCATTGCGATAATTACGTCGCAATGAAAATTAATAATTTGTTAATATTTCTGGGTGATCGATGCGTTTGATTTTTTTTTTTCCCGCTCAAAAGTAGGCATAGAAAATCCCATTTATTGTTCTTAGCCAAACAAAACTTGTACTACACATAAGGAGAATGCTTGAAAGTTTTTTGTTTTTTTTTTCTCCCTATTTTTCGAAAGTGTAGATGTAGTGCGAGTAAAAAAATTTACGAGGATCACATACGATCTCTGATAAGCTTTAAATCTTTCTCTCAAGATAATTCTATATGACAAACAAGAACGAAGAATAAAAAATTTTATAAATTTTTTTCTTTTTATTTTTTTCGTAA
The DNA here is from genome assembly GCA_963669185.1 of Dyspetes luteomarginatus. Classification (NCBI taxonomy): domain Eukaryota; kingdom Metazoa; phylum Arthropoda; class Insecta; order Hymenoptera; family Ichneumonidae; genus Dyspetes; species Dyspetes luteomarginatus. The sequence goes on from OY769907.1 coordinate 1,556,662, forward strand.
TCAAATGACAAAAAGTTATGATTGTTGTAGATCGATGGCAATGGTTGGAGCTCTTTAGGCAGAATCTTAGCAGGCCGGAAGCCCGTCTTCTTGTACAGAAATGTAAGACAATGGAGGAAACGTGCAGCACGAATGACGAGAACGAATTTGCCAAGTGGCGAAAAAATACCAGAGTACGTTTTCGATTAATTTGCAAATTTTTTTATCCCCACCGATAAAAAAGAAAAAAATTTGGAAAATTTTAATAGTTTCACGTTATTATTTTTTTCTGCTTTACAGCACGATTGATACGGAAAAACCGGAAGATTCGGAAGTCGATGGTGTTGGTGGAATATTGAAAAGGCCACAATCTTTGAGAATTGCAGAATCGACCGAGAACACAGAAATCATCACATCGGACGAGACTCAGTGCACCTTTAATCCAAATAGTTATCATATGCTCTATGTCGCGAGCAAAGAAGCTTTTCTCTACAAACAAAAATCATTTACGAGAGCTAAAGCGGTACGTTTGAAAAATTTGCAAATTTCACATAAATTGATCTCGTGGTAAAAAAAAACAAAAAAAAACATCTCATTTTCGAGAAATAAATTTTGTTTCGAGCAAAAAAATTATTATTATATTAATTAGATTTTTTAATAATTATTTTGCAATCTCACAAGATAAAAGAATAACTTAATGATGAAAAGAATTTTGATGTCATTGAAAAAAATGTTTTTTTTTTAAATAATAATTTGATCCCGACAATCCATAGACGATTTTAGCTAGTCACGTGATCTCTTATGTGAAAATTCAACAACAAAATTATTCATTGCACAAATGTTATTTTTGTACAAAAAATTAATTCATGCTATTTTTTTCGTTCCATTCAGTGTCATCCGACAGTCACGAAGAATCTTAACACAAAGTTTCACGATTGGCTCGGAAAATGGGCGACGAAAAATGTGGCAGATTCGCAGCATCGCTTGTGCCAAGATTGGCTAATGGGAAGATACGAAAATTTGATTCCCCACAGGACACGAGTAATCACCGATAATGATCAAACGCGAACGCCCTACAGACAGTACAATCGTTATCGTGTTGAGCGCCTTAAAACGGAATCACAAACGGAAACGAGTGCGTAGCATCGAGAAAAAGACTCAAAATTGTTAACGTACAATTTCTATCATGAGAAGGTGAAAAGCGATCTTGTGTATTTTACGTTTTAACGGTTTTGTTAGCGAAGAATGGCTCAAAATTCTGAATGTGCCGGAACATGAGGATCGATAACTCAACAAAAATCGGCTCGAATTCTCAAACTAATGAGTCGTCGTCGCCCCGAGGCGAGGAGGAGCAGGAGGAATTTGATTCCTCCCAGGAAACGAGTAATCACCGATAATGATCAAACGCGAACACCCTACAGACAGTACAATCGTTATCGTGTTGAGCGCCTTAAAACGGAATCACAAACGGAAACGAGTGCGTAGCATCGAGAAAAAGACTCAAAATTGTTAACGTACAATTTCTATCATGAGAAGGTGAAAAGCGATCTTGTGTATTTTACGTTTTAACGGTTTTGTTAGCGAAGAATGGCTCAAAATTCTGATTGTGCCGGAACACGAGGATCGATAACTCAACGAAAATCGGCTCGAATTCTCAACCTAATGGGTCGTCGTCGCCCCGAGGCGAGGAGGAGCAGGAGGAATTTGATTCCTCCCAGGAAACGAGTAATCGCCGATAATGATCAAACGCGAATACCCTACAGACAGTTCAATCGTTATCGTGTTGAGCGCCTTAAAACGGAATCACAAACGGAAACGAGTGCGTAGCATCGAGAAAAAGACTCAAAATTGTTAACGTACAATTTCTATCATGAGGAGGTGAAAAACGATCTTGTGTATTTTACGTTTTAACGGTTTTGTTAGCGAAGAAGGCTCGAATTCTCTAACTAATGGGGAGTCGTCGGCGGGGAGGAGGAGGAGAAAAAAAAAAGAAATTAAACGGTGCTCGCTTTTTGTGTGTATGCGTGAATGATGTAATGTGTGTGCACGAAACTCTCGAATAATTACCGTTAATCGAAAGCCAAGATCCCGGACGATCGGAAGACTCTGAAAGAGAGATCATTAATTTGTAAAAAATTTATCTACAAAAACTATCCACAGAATTGAGAGACAGATCGATCGATGTCGACAAATCGATAATATTGTCACGTGATCGTGGGATGAAAAAAAAAAGAAAAAAATACTAATTATTTACGTGCAGCTACAAATCGTGACAAACTGCAATATAATAGAGCCTGGAATTACAGAGGATAATAAATTCGAGATGTTGCGATTAGAACTTTTATTTTATTTTTTTATTTTTTTTCTCGTCCCACTCGCGTGCATAAGCACAGCGAAAATTAAACTCTCTCTCTCTCTCTCTCTCTGCCCCAATCGCTTGTTTGTCCATCGGGGTGAAAGATTTTTTTCTTTCTTTTTTTCTTATCTATTGGAAATCTAAAAGGTTCCACCGTCCTCTCGTTTATTGCGAATATTTTTGAGTCTTTTTCTTGTGCTTTTCGAAAATTTTCGAAAATTAAAGAGTCTCGAGTACTTCTTTTTCTCTCTTTTTTTTTTTACAATCTGCTAAGCGATTGTTGCTCAGCATATATATTTTACGATTCGTGAATCTCGTCGGGCGCGTTATTTTAATTTTTTTTTTTTTTTTTTTTTTTTTTTTTTTTTGATAAAATTGACGTTGATCTGTACAGAGAATGACGCTTTGTTATTCAGTATTTTAAAACGTATTTTAATTCTGATAACGGTGTCGGGGTGAGAAGATAGAGAGAGAGAGAGAGAGAGAGAGAGTCAGTTATCGATTCGACGCTCAAGACAAAATCAGTGATTGAGATTTCTCGAGAAATGCAAATTTTGACCCAATCGAGTTTGAGAACAATTAACTTTTTTTTTTAGTGGAAAACTGACGCGATGATACTCGATCTGAATGTGTCTTGCGTTCGTTTTTTCCAAAACTTGTTTCGCCCTATTTTTTTTTTCTTTTTTTCCCATTGATAAGAAAAAAAAAAAAAAAGGCGAAACTAGGATGGATCGTGGCGAGTCAGCGTGCACACACGATAGCTCAAGCGAAATTTCTTTTTTTGTATATGAAATTTAAGAGTAATTATTAAATGTAATTCCACAATGTGTACAAATAATTCATACATTATATAGATAAAAAAAAAAGGAAAATAATAATAATAATAATAAGTAGCCTCATCAGAATTTTCCTCAATCGGCCCCCGGATATCGCGCAGTAAAATCTCAACGGATCATATTTATATATTTATGTATACAACGTTGTCGGCATACTAAAGTCAGCAAAGTCATTACAGACATGAGAATTATTAATTTGTACAGAACAGTCGTGCATTTATTTCTGGCAGGAAAAGGTGAATTTTTTTCTCATTTCTGGCCTTGACAAAATATGCCGAAACGTGGGAAAACTTAAGGTTGGATATTAATTAAAATAAATTGCTATGGTTTTTTTTTTTTCGACGTATTATGTTTCGTATGCATTGTTGTGAAATATTTTTCTTCTGCTATGAAAAAAATACATGGTGTGTGTATATATATATATATATATATATATATATATATATATATATATATGTATGTATGTTGTAAAACTTGAAAAATCCAGAAGCATATCGTCTCATTCTTTGTATTTGGGTCTCATTTTCGAAACACGCAATGCACACTGGGAAAAAAAAATGTTTCGTGTTAATTCGGAACAAAAAAAAGTATAATGCACAAAACAATTGAAAACATATATATACAGTCTAATTAACACGATTCTTACGTTCCAATTTATAATTACATTAGATAGAATTAAAAATCTATAGACATAAATATGTATATACATATATATATATAAAATAGGAAAATTCGATGCAGTGATCTCTCGTATATTGTACAGTCCGATATGCTATGCCATGATAATTTGGTTTATTATGCTTGTGTAATTATCACATATTGCACAAGTTGCGGGTCTTCCGACGTTTGATATAGTTTATGGCAATCTGTAATATATACATTTTACGACAAGAAAAACCGTTAATTTTTATAATGGAAAATATGTACAGCAATTTTACTATTTGAGATCATAATTTAATTGTCAGTATATTTTGCACAAAATTATTATTAATAAATGAATAATATTGAAAAATATATACTATATATATATATATAAATACATGAGTATGTATAAACGCGGTTTCATCATCCACATCATATATTTACGTGCAATTATTGTGTAAATTAAATAAGAAAAATAATTTCATAACAATCCTTACGAAGATCAGCTTAAAACTACGAGGGAGTCAGAAATAATCGAGAAAAGCAATAATTCAAATTATATTTAAAAAATTATTTATAACGATAAGTAATTTTACAAAGAGGCAGACTTGCAAAATTGATACAGAGTCAGCATCCGTTTTGGTTATTCGTGTTCGCCGCAAGATGGCGTTGCTTGTTAAAGGAATAATGATAACCGCGATAAAAGTCACATGCGTCATTGCCGATGGAGAAAAAAGTTTTACTCGGTTATTTATCGATTTTCTTAACTATGCATTTTAATATATACACATATACTTATTATTCTAAAAAAAAAGAAAAACGTGTCAGCTACATGCTCGACGAGAGACTGATTATATTAATATTAAATAAACAAATTTAATTCAAGAAATATCTACACGGTGACTTTCCCTGTTGATTTTTTTTTTGCAATATAAACATGAGCGGGACTTTTTCACTGAAACTGCCAGAGCATGATTTTGGTATTTCATCGCGTACTTGTGTGCACTGATCGTGACTCGTGAGTGCATCTGTTTTACTTGGCCTCCTTCGAAAAACTTAACTGGGTGCACCAGTAGAAAATGCTATAAATAGGAAGCCCCCGATTACCCATAATACGCTGTTCTCTGCCCAGAAATCACGCAGTGCTCTCTGGGTATTCAGCTTGTCCACAATCTCTCTGAATATTATTTACCATGAAAACAATTAAGAGAGAAAGTAATGTTGTGAATACCTATTTATGGAGTAATATTAACAATGGAATTAACGAGAACACCAATAATAATAATAATATAATATTATTTATATAGAGACGAAAGTCGTATTATTCATTAATATATTGCCCTATGATGACCGCATTAATGAGTAATGCTTGTTGCAGGACGTAGTTTATCATTTTATGGGTTTGCGTTAATATCTTCATTATTATTGTTATTATTATTATTATTATTATTATTATTATTATTATTATTATTATTATTATTATTACTGTCAAACGAGAATGTTCTTTGAACCTTCAGCGCCATCTACAGGCGGTGAATCACATGATCTATGTAGCACACAACAAGGGAACGCGGATATATGACCTAGGTTTCTTTGCTAGGCTCTTTTTACCTGTGGCCCTAGTCGACCAAATACACGAAATTTGGCCGTCGACGTTTCCACCCTGCGGTCTCACGGTTATCCCCCTTTAGCATCTAATTTCCAACTTGTTTCCGTCACGATAGACGTGTATAATATATATTTTTTTTTACTCTACCCACAAACGTTCAAGTATGCAAAAACTCGTGCGTGTGTGTGAGACTTTGTAATCTCAGCTCAACGATACTAGCGTGACTGAATTCGTTTTTTTTTTTCTTTTTCTTTCCTCGTAATTTTATGACTTTATTGTCTCTAGTCGTGTTCGAATCGCACAAATAGATAAAAAGCTTCTGCCAACGATATATCGCGATTCCTCGGAATATTGACAATTGATCGTTCGAACACGTAAAATGGCAGACGAGGCGATGGTATTGGAAACTGTGGACGTAGAGGAGGAACCTGTCGCGGAGGCTTTGGATCTTGAAACGTGAGTTGCATGAGTTTTAAAATGCTTTTACCTTGAACCCAGAAATCTCAATGTCACGAAAATTTATTTTCTTTCGCCTCTCGTATTAATCGACAGTGCAAATAACGTAAAAAAAAAGAACAACAATATATATATATATATATGTATAATATTGTGCATACTGATGCGCAAGTACGCAAATGATATTTTTATAGTCGATAAAATATACCGTTATTGACCAATACGAGAATAGTTAGATAAGGATTTTTAATTATTTCGTATAATCGATCGAAGACAATTTTATTGCCTATTGCATCAACGCATTTGCCTAATAAGCATATAACGTCCACCTCATGATAAACGATCGATCCTAAAATCTAAGGAAAATATAGATGTGAAGCTCAATTGTGTATTTCACACTAGGTTCCTAGTGAATTCGTATTTTGTACAGATGGCGCTGCTCTTCTTTTTAGTTTTCGGCACCAATTTTCAAATATTCGATAATTTTTCTTTCATTAATTAATTGATTTTTTTTTTTAATCCGCTGGTGTGTCACGAAATATATTTCAGATTGGCCGAGACGAAGAAAAACGAGGCTAATCAGCTTTACGCTGCCGAAAAATATAAATTGGCACTAGAAGAGTACACTAAAGTAATAGGTGAGATTTTTTTTTTTTTAATTTTACCTAACAAATGCTGTGTTTTTTTTTTGCTCTCTAAATTTCACAATTGTTATCGTGTTTATTAATTTTTTATATTACACAAATTATGAAAAAAAATAATAATAATTATCGAATTTTTTCAGAACTATGTCCGACCGTGGCGAAATATTATGGGAATCGTGCAGCTTGTTACATGATGCTCTGCCAGTATCGTAACGCACTGGTTGATGCAAAAAAATGCACAGAGCTCAATCCAAATTTCGCCAAGGTACGTTATTTTTATTAAAAATTTAATCAAATGATTTTTTTTTAATTAAAAATTATTTTTTTCCATTCTCTCACTAATGAAAATATCTCGTTCGTAGGCATACACTCGTGTTGTCAAATGCTGCTTGATACTGGGTGAAATTGTCGAGGCTGAGACTTTCCTGAACAAGAAATCCCTCATTGATCCAACACCAGAATCTTCGGCTAATGAACGCAAAGATCTTGAATACGTTAAGAGGTATCAGAGAGAGGCAGAAACAGCATATGCCGCTAAAGACTATCGCAAGGTAAAATATCTGAATTTCAGATGAGATGGAAAAGAAAAAAAAAATAATGCTTGACAAATAATAATTAATTAAGTTTTTTCATTAATCCTAGATCGATCATTAGGACGAATTTTGTCCTAATTCATCATTTTTTTTTCTTTGCGAATAAACTTTGTGGTTTTCTCTCATGTACTTTGAGAGCATAATAGCGTTTTCACTGTTTATTTTGTCTTTTACTGCCTAATTATCATTTACAATAATTATTAACGATGTTTATTAGCTCACACAGTCGTGTGAAAATTAAATTATCTAAAAAAACAAAAATATTCTCGAGAGTCCTTCAGACAGAATATATAAGTCAATAATTGCAAAATTGTCAATTTTCTGTTGATTTTTTTTGAATCTTGTTCTTGAATGTGAGTGTATGGGCTAAACACTCTTAATTATTATTCACGCAATTTTTTCATTAATCCTAGATTGATCATTGGGACGAATTTTGTCCTAATTCATCATTTTTTTTTCTTTGCGAATAAACTTTGTGGTTTTCTCTCATGTACTTTGAGAGCATAATAGCGTTTTCACTGTTTATTTTGTCTTTTACTGCCTAATTATCATTTACAATAATTATTAACGATGTTTATTAGCTCACACAGTCGTGTGAAAATTAAATTATCTAAAAAAACAAAAATATTCTCGAGAGTCCTTCAGACAGAATATATAAGTCAATAATTGCAAAATTGTCAATTTTCTGTTGATTTTTTTTGAATCTTGTTCTTGAATGTGAGTGTATGGGCTAAACACCCTTAATTATTATTCGCGCAATTTTTAAACTGTATCATATGACTTTTCACGTGATCCTCTTGATCTTCGTGCAACTATCGATGAACTCAAATCCCTTAAAAAAAAAACATTGTAATTATAAAAATAAAAGTATTAATTTTCCAATCCATTTGGACTGATGGACAATTCTTCGTAAAAGTAATGAAAAAAAATCGGCCAGTATACTCTCGCCGTTCTCATCGCAATGCACGTTATAAAATTAATCCCTTGAGTCTCGCGTCCCGACACATCGAAATATAAAAAGTTAAAAACTTTCATTTTTCGCAAAATTCTTGGTCACTTTTTCTCCCATCTCAGTGTGAAACTCAAGGGATTAATGACGATAAATTTTTTTTACTACATCGTTAAAAAAAAATTTAATCTCGCACAGGTTGTTTATTGCATGGATCGCTGCTGCGATGTCAGTATATCTTGCCCAAGATTTAAACTAACGAAAGCCGAGTGTTTAGCGCTATTGGGAAGATATCAGGAGGCTCAAGAGCTAGCAAAGTTAGTCAAAACGAAAATTCTTTGTCCAAAGCTCACGATTCTTCCACGATGATGATCGAAAAAATTCATAAAAAAAAATAAAATCATTTCAATTTTATATTACAGCGATATATTGCATCAAAACAGAACAAACGTCGATGCCACCTATGTACGTGGTATGTGTTTGTACTATCAGGACAATGTTGAACGAGCTTTTATGCATTTTCAAGAGGTTCTTCGACTCGCACCCGATCACACAAAAGCTCTCGAAATATATAAGGTAATCCAAAAAACTTTTTTTTAAATCTTTAATCTTTTTCAAATATAATATTTAACGTTAAATTTCCACCATATAAAAAGAAAAAAATTAATCGTCTATAATATTTCAAATTTATGAAAATATTCTTGATAAATTTTTTAACTAATTTATACAAATTATAAAATGTACTTGAAAATTTTCACAGACTCTCATTTCGTATTTTTTAATAATTCGCCTTCTTCTGAAATTAATCAAAGGTACTTTTTTTTTTTTTCGATTTCGCTTTCTCAGAAAGCAAAGTTGTTGAAGCAGAAAAAAGAAGGTGGCAATGCCGCATTTAAATTGGATCGTTATCAAATAGCTTACAATCTTTACACCGAGGCTCTGAAGGTCGATCCGCATAATAAATCGGCCAACACCAAATTGCATTTCAACAGAGCAACCGTTGCGGCAAAGGTAAGTTTATTCGGCAAAATAAATAATAATAATAATTTGGCTCTTTAATTTTAAATACAAAAAAATCGAACCACGAAAAATTTGTCTTTTAGCTCGGAAGGTTAAACGAGTCTATATCAGAGTGCACGGAAGCATTGAAACTCGATGAAAATTATCTGAAAGCAATTCTCAGAAGAGCACATTGTTTCATGGAATTGCAAAACTACGAAGAGGCCGTGCGGGATTATGAGAAAGCTTGTAAGATCGACAAGAGCCGAGGTAATTTTTTTGAAAAATTATTCACGAGCCTGTAAAAATGAAACGAATATTTATTTTCATATGAAATCTGAAAAAAAGGGGGTGAGGGGGAAGCGAAATTTTATCAGTATACTTGCTCACCGATGAATACAATTCGCGGTTTTTTTTTTTTAACTAATGAACGTACTCTAAAAAAATTTGAGGCAGAATTTGCTAGTTTTGAGTAAAAAATTTAATTCCATACAATTTGTGTGATTAATTATGATTGTGTCATAGATAAACGACGATTGCTGCACGAGGCCAAGGAAGCTCTGAGAAAATCGAAAAGGAAAGATTACTACAAGATTTTGGGTATCAACAAAAGCGCTTCCACCGATGACATTAAAAAGGCGTATAAAAAAAGAGCCTTGGTACATCATCCAGGTATGATTATAAATTTACGCATTTTTCTCATCTTCTTATTTCAATCTCTACTCAAACTTTTATTTATGGGCATATTTTTTTTTGTTTTTTTAAGATCGTCACGCCAGTGCCAGCGACGCTGAGAAAAAAGCGGAAGAGAAAAAATTCAAAGAAGTAGGCGAAGCTTACACCATTTTGTCCGATCCGAAGAAACGATCTTGTTACGACGATGGCCAGAGTTTCGATGGAGTTAATCCAACAGCCTGTGAGTACGAATTCAATCACAAAGCGACCGGATGCTGCTTTTTTTCACGCCACATTTATTTATTTATTTTTTTTAGCTCAAATTTATTTTTAAAGTTTATTAAAATCATCGATAATTAAATTTACATTTAAAATCTAAAATCTACGATTATTGATAAAAAGATTAATGAAAATATCCTTTTTTATAAGGAAACAAAAATAGATACAAACTGTAAAGCCGGCTTGCTGGATGATTATCACATGGATAAGGTCCAAATATAATAATCGATGGACAAGAATTGTCCGTGGATAGATTTTTTAGCTCAAATTTATTTTTGAAGTTTATTAAAATCATCAATAATTAAATTAAAATTTAAAATCTAAAATCTACGATTATTGATAAAAAGATTAATGAAAATATCCTTTTCTATAAGGAAACAAAAATAGATACAAACTGTAAAGCCGGCTTGCTGGACGATTATCACATGGATAAGGTCCAAATATAATGATCGATGGACAAGAATTGTCCATGGACAATGTTACTATTTGGACAAAAATTGTTCAAATAATATTGAATTTTATTTGATTTTTTTTTTCTGTCTTTCAGCCGAATACGACACCTTCGAAGCTTTCTTCAACGGATATGGAAAAGAGAGGGGGGGCCAGTTTCAATTTCAAACGGGTGGCTTTTCCGGTTTTACGTTTTGATTTGATAAGAAAAATTTCGACGAGTTTTGTCTACGCCAGTAGATAATTGTGTAAACTTGGTTATTATCATTAGACACCGGAAGGAGTTGGCCGACACGGCATATGTTTTTCTTTGAGTCGATTGGAGGGATGAAAAAAAAAAAAAAAAAAAAAAACAACCAATTAATCGTTCTAACGTTAATTATCGTTCGAAAAAATTCTCAGACTAGCCGGAATGACATCTGACAAGTGACACTTCGTGTTCTATATTAGACAGGCATATTTGTAGCGTTAATTGAATAAATGTAACCCATTCGTTCACGGATTCTTCGACGGAATGAATCAAACCCAAATAACACACGATAGTTGCAACAAAAGAAACGAAAAACATGTAGATTTTGGGTCATCCAATAATTGCTGCTTAAAAAAAAAAATACTATTTAAATGATTAAGAATATGAACCAAAAACCACAGGATAGACTGCGATTTGAAGAATGAAAAAAAAAAAAAAACAAAAACTGACTAATCGCGCGTTTGTTCGTTTTTACGTTTAAAAATTTCTCATCTCAGTTATACTGAAGGAAAATAATGCTTGGTAGCGTTACATTTAAGCGTAATTTTCACGATCGAGCATTCCTCCATTAACATTATTGAATATCGAGGCAGTTTTTGGTCTTACACAGGGTATTTGGAATTTGCCATACGTCGATTCTGTTTTTTGGCATTTATGAGTGAAAATTATGCCAAATTTCGTATTTCATTTTTTCGGTAATCAAAGTCTCAACTGATAGCTGTATTTATAGATGAAAGGAAATTCATCGTGACGATACAATTTCAAATTAACGATCTACTGATTGTACAGTTTTTAGTAAATCTTTAACTTTTTTTTTTTCTTTTTTTACGATCGTTCGAAGAGCAAGCTGTATCAATTATCTTTTTTCTGGTCTAAGATGGAGGAAACTCATTGTCAAATCACATAGTGATTTTCAGAATTTCCATACAATTTTTCAGAATATAAATTTCTCCTCGTTACTCATCGACGAAAATTCATAATAACAGCTCGAAGATCCGTTAATTAATTCAATTATTTAAAACAATTCTCTCAACTCGTTGAAGCCGATGTTGAAATTAACCATTTGAAAATCAAAGCCATTCGTTTAATATAAAAATAGTTTTTAAGTTAAATTTTCAATCGTCAATGTTAGACATCTGTTTCGATGAAATAATAGAGAATTTTCTCAATAGAATGAATTTATTAGAGTTTAATAAAGATTTATCGATTGGGGTAAAATTTTTCTAAATTTAGTCATATTTTTTAATTCATCTTTTTTTTTTTTTTTTTGGTCGACTCGAATTCATTAGACGGAGTGAACAAAAATCCAGCTTGATCCGAATGATTATAAAAAAAAAAAAAAAATCGCGAATGTATTCAGTACTTTTTGGAAATGCGTGGACATCCTTGATTGGATTTTTAGAACTTTGGTGAACAGGAAAAAAAAAACAAAATCGTTAAATCTCAAATGTTGCGATCCACCGGGAATTGTATACGAAATATTTATTGATGGAAAACTCGTTCTTGAATGTCAATAAAGTTAAATTAGCTTCTCGTTTGAAAAATCCACAAAAAAAAAAAAAAAAGAAGTTCGATTAATAGCGAACGGCAATCCTCAAGCGCATATAGCATTTGATACCTCAAACTCGATGAAAAAAATTGAAAAAAAAAACATAATCTGCTACTAACTCTCCTCATGTTTACGTGTTTAATCCGCCATGTATGGTTTGACTTAGGATCGTAATATTTGAAGTGCATAGATCCGAATAAATCGTTGAATATATATAGGATTATCGGACGATTCTCTGGGAATATGCGATTTTTTTTTGTTTTTTTTTTGTGGCATGGAGCGTGAAAGACTTTTTATACAGTGTGCAGAATAGAGGAAAACAAAACGTGAAAAAAAAAAAAAAAACAACCATTTGGCATAGAACGTTGCGCATATTTGTGTATTTTCCAATAAACCAGAGATTGCACAAGTTTTGACGAATTGTTTGTGTTATACCAAATATGATTTAATCCTTCCGATCCAAATGTAAAATCTAATTAAATTTTGCTTTCAATATTAAAATTGTAATCCCGAAATGTTTGCTAATAAGTTTGCATGAAAAACATTGAAAATTCGGATAAATCAATCTTGTATAAATTATAAAGCACCCGCATAAATTAAGTCCAAATAGATTTCACTTCTGCCAATTTTTCCCACAATTCCATTAACGAATTTAAAAAAAAGAATCAACTTATTTTTTTAATCTCACGAGAGAAAAAAGCATGAAAATCCTCACATTTGTTTGAAATTCTTAAATGATTGAGAAAAAAATGTTGATTTAAATCTGAACTAGTCATTCGATGTTGGGTAATTTAAACGAATGATTCACTTATTGATCATCGGTATAGATATTTGATCGAATACACGCAACGGATCAATCGGACGATTTAAAATCGATCAAATATAAACGAATTTAGTACGAAATGTAAAACTTAGCGAAACGTCGAGCTCTTTTACGACAACAGCGGAGAATTAATTTTCATTCGAAATTCAAACGTTGAAATATTGAGAGAGAGAGAAACGCGATCCGATGTGTGCATAAATAGTCGAATAAATACACGAAATATAATTTCGATGGAATAAATTTACTTTCTATATTTTTTGTTTATTGTTGTGGAACGTTTAGTTATGTTTTTTTTTCTTTTTCCACAAAATTATTTTGCTACATCTGATCCCGTCGCTATAATGTACAAGATTGGCGAGGCTGTGGGACAAAGTTCGATAATCGATACTATAAGAGATTCTTCTTGAAGATTTTTCTTTTATCGATCGATCTCACCGAATACGACGTCGAGAGTACCGATAATAGCAACAACGTCAGCGAGCATGTGACCCGGTCCCATTGTTGAGAGGGCAGCAAGATGAGGGAAACCTGGTGCTTTGATTTTACAACGATAGGGCTTGCTGGAGCCATCGCTGACGAGATAAACGCCAAATTCACCTTTCGGCGCCTCAATAGCTGTGTAAGTCGCGCCCGGTGGTACTTGAAAGCCCTGACTGAAGAGCTTGAAATGATGAATAAGGGCCTCCATGCTTGTTTTCATCTCGTGACGACTTGGCGGTACGATCTTTGCATCATCGGTCTTTACTTCACCCGGTGGCATGTCATTGAGGCACTGATGAATGATACGTAGAGATTGTCGCATTTCTTCCATTCTGCATAAATATCTAGTAAAATATACATTAAAAATATTATTTACCGTACGATTTTTATCATGAGCATAGAACTTGACGCAAAAAACTTTTGGTCCATTTCAATTGTATGCACATTACGGTTTTTTTTTGTTGTTTTTTTTACCTGTCGTAACAATCTCCCTTAATTCCAATCGGTACGTCAAAATCAACAAGATCATACGCATCGTAAGGTGCGGCCTTTCTCAAGTCCCATTTGATACCAGAACCTCGGAGCATAACGCCGCTAAAGCCCCAATTTAGCGCATCCTCAGATTTTACAACGCCAATATCCATCGTGCGATGTTTCCAGACTCGGTTTTCCGAGAGAAGATCCTCGACCTCGTCGAGTCTCTCGGAATACTTTGAGGCCCATTCGTGTATGTCATCCATCAGGCCAAGTGGAAGATCAAGGGCGACGCCACCAGGACGTATGTACGCAGCGTGCATACGAGCACCGCTGACACGTTCGTAAAATTCCATTAATTTCTCGCGTTCCTCAAAGAGCCAGAAAAATGGAGTCAGAGCACCAACGTCCAAAGCGTGCGTTCCAATTCCCATTATGTGATTGAGGATCCGGGTGATCTCACCGAAGAGTGCTAAAATTTGTATATTTCAGTATGGATGAAAAGGACAATTAATGATTACAGATTTTCAATTATAATTGAAAATATTACGAAAAAAATATCGTAAAAAAATTATACTAACTGCGAATGTATTTTGCTCGAAGCGGTACTTGGATGTTGAGAAGTTTTTCAATAGCCAATGAAAAGCATTGTTCATTGCACATCATGGATACATAATCGAGACGATCAAAATAGGGCAAAGCCTGCATGTACGTTTTGTATTCTATGAGCTTCTCTGTCCCTCGATGTAATAGACCAATGTGGGGATCAGCAGCTTTAACAACTTCGCCCTCCAATTCCAATACCAAACGAAGTACGCCATGAGCAGCTGGATGTTGAGGGCCAAAATTAATCTTTATATTTTTTATATTTCTCTCGACCACCGGCATTGTTGCTAGCGGTGGATAATCCCATTTAATTCCATCCGCCGGATATAAAACTGGTCCACTGTAGTATTTTACCCATTCAAGATCTGGATACCATGTTGCTGTTCTCTGCTGGCTAAAATAAATTACGACAGCGATGATAATTATTCGTATTGAATATTATTGGGGGCTCGCGAAATTGACAATAAGCACGTTATGGTCATGACAATTCCTCGTATAGTGTGTGTATGCATCTGTGATGCATACAATGAACGTAAGAAATTATAGAGGTTAGAGGCGTATTATATAATAATGTATTTGTGGGGCTCAAATTAATTGCGATAGATTTTTAAGGGGTATCAAGACTGACTTAGTGAGATACAGAGGACCACCTCCATTTTGCAGCAATATCTTTCCGTCATTCGTAAATCCTTTGGATCTTCTTAAAACTGTTCGGAGCACTCCAGTCGCCATTTTTCGCCCATAAACGACAAACCCGGACCATGAAGACTCTGGGTCCACCTATCGGTTGATGTTAATCGCAGTTCCCTTCCATTTGACAAATGATTTTCACTGTAGTGACTTATTTCTCCTAACTCGAGCTTTCATTGGCCGAGAAACAGTTTCATCGAACGGTTTGAAAAATTCTGACCAATCGTGACGCGCACATTGACGAAACTGCAGACGTACGCGCTCGCGTGAAATCGTTCAAATTAGCTCCTTCGATAAATTTTGGCCATGAGTAAAAAAAAATCATTCTTGAACGTAAAGTCTGTGTCCGATGATACTTTTGCTTATATCCAAATGTCAATAATCTCTTTATACATTACGTTAACTCTATTTTTGAAATTAAAGTGTGAAACATCGTTCGAATTCGTACGAATACATTCATTTTCGTATTTTTCTCTCCGGCATAGTTGACATTTCAATATTATTGTACCCATTGACTGAAGTATTCTTCAGTCAACAGCTGAAGTATTCTTCAGTCAACGGCTGAAGTATTCTTCAGTCAACGGTTGAAGTATTGACTGAAGTATTCTTCAGTCAACGTTGTAACGTTCTTTTAAAGCTATTTTTTGGTCGGGCAATGATAGTGGTTGGTATATGATCGTCTTGCTTTTAATACTTAATGCATTTCATAGGCTAATCAATATTGTGTCATCGATTGATCATGCAAAAAAATGAAATCTATCTAATCGGTCTGATTAATTTTAAATTTTACTCTCGTAAGAGCAAATACACAAAAAGTACACGACACTTTTTCACCCGTATAAATTTGGTCCAGCTGGAATATTATAAATTTCAATAATAAAAAATAAGCTTTTTATTCGAAGCTGAGACCATCAATAAACTATTATTTACATCAGCCCGATATTTAATGAAATTGATGGAATACTTCGATGTATTTTAATATTACAGCTGCCAATTTCTATCGCTTGAATTATTGTTTTCTGGTTAGTAAATCTCGTATCGCAGTGTGGAAAATTATAGGATGCATAAGTGTGATGAGCTTGATGTACAGTCGTGGAGATTTCCAACGTCTGACCTTTTTCCTTATTTTCTCTTTATTCTCGGTACAATGCCGCGAGTGCTCATGGTAAAAGACCTTGTGGTGGTGGCCAGGGGTGTTCACTCGGCTCGGACCAGCAGACGACGTAGCGTC
This sequence comes from Dyspetes luteomarginatus, assembly GCA_963669185.1. Taxonomy (NCBI): domain Eukaryota; kingdom Metazoa; phylum Arthropoda; class Insecta; order Hymenoptera; family Ichneumonidae; genus Dyspetes; species Dyspetes luteomarginatus. Next base: position 1,573,232 of record OY769907.1, read on the forward strand.
GCTACATCAACAAAGATAGACCTTTTTCTTCATCTCTAATATATATATATATTTATATATATATATGGCGCAGGGATTTCCCTCGTAAGCGAGCCAATTTTCAGACACATCGCTCGTGAATATCTCGTAGCTCTTCTCGTGATTTTTGCATCCTCTCTCTCATCTTCCACAGTTTTCGGTTTGTCATCGATGCCTCGGGTGTAGGTACAGTCTAACTTCTCAATACTGAACTTCACAGTTTTTGATGATTACATTTTTTTGCGCCTGCAATGAAATTGGTAAATTAATTCTTATTGCGTTATATTACCGGAAGCTAGCTGATGTGATCGACAAAGTATTTTAGCGTTTTTATTAAATTTTATTAAGTGGAAAAAACGGCTATCCTGATTATTAAGTATATAGAAATGTCCTTTTGAAACACTCGCTGACCCTACTTTTGTATGCAATCAACGCAAAGCTTACAATTTAATTATTGAATTTAATATTATAAAGGAGAGCCAAAGTGAGATGAAGAAGAAGAAGAATAAGAAGAAGAAGAAGAAGAAGAAAAAAAGAAGGAGAATACTGCTGTTACCTTCTACAATGAGATGAGTATATGAACAAATAGTAATAAAAACAATAATAACAGTATTTTTGTATATTTTTACACATATATCTGTGACTAATAAAAAATTCATTAGGATTATTGGTTGATGCAGCTGAAATTACTCCGAGTGCTCGAAAGCCGCCGACTAACAGAATTTTCTAGTCATTTGGTCCTACAAGCCCTATAAAAAATGCTGAAAAATGCAGATTTACAGCGGCCATCTTGGTAAGTTTCAACTTTGGCCGCTAGGGTCGCATGGCTAATTCGCGTAACGCCCTTAAGGTAATTATTCAGCAACGAGTATAATTGTGGTGATTTTGACTGTACGTCCATATATTATATTTTGCTTTTCTCGATGCTCCCTCAACAGATCGTGTGCGTCGTGGCGGCACAACTATATTCATCACAGAACAGAGCAGAGCATGGAAATGGCCAGGAAATGCGCAGCGCAAAGCGGTGAAGGACCTTGCGTGCGTTCGTTTGACGTTTTGGACACGCTGTTACGTCTCTCTCTCTCTCTCTCTTTCCTTCTCTCTCTCTCTTTCCATCTCTCTCCGTCTTTCTCGGACACGAGTCGCACAAACACGCAGTTCTATGATCTAGAGCTAGAGTGTGCCGACGTACAAGTGACGCATGTCGTACCCCAAGTTCATCTGAAGTAAAATTGCGTAGTTGTGTAGAGAAAAGCCCCGCTTGGTGCGCAAGCTCTATCGCTTTATCTCTCTCCCTCCCTCTTTCTCACTCTGTCTGTCTGTCTCTCTCTCTCTCTCTCTCTGTCTCTCTCTTTCTCTCTTTCTCTCTTTCTCTGTCTGTCTGTCTCTCTCTCTCTCTCTCTCTCTCTCTCTCTCTCTCTCTCTCTCTCTCTCTCTCTCTCTCTCTCTCTCTCTCTCTATTTCGCTTCTTCTCGCACGATGTCTTTGTGTTATTTTTGGCCATTTTCGCTGCCCAATGCTTTAAATAGGACCGGGCTTTCGAAGAAGAACTCAGTCTATAAGAACGCCTCTACATGTTGGAGCATCGAACGATCTTTGACGTAAGTAAACAAAAAAAAATATGCCTCGCAACCCTTCAACGAGGATAATGCATATTTTTGTGTACATCTATACGGATCCCTCAGGCTTATTTTATTGAGATTCGAGCAAAAGTTTTGCGTCGATTTTTGTTCCGTGCCGTAGGGGGACTTCCGGTTTAATGATAATTCGCCACAAGTACGAAACAAAATTTCTAAACAAAAAATCATGCACACTGCGATGTGCCTGTTATTGCTTTCATCAATTTTATCCCCCCCCCCCCTCTCTCTCTCTCTCCTTCGTTTATTTCTCCTGTATGCTTTGTGTATATTCGCGGATATGAAATATGCATAATGCGAATTTAATGCAGGCAAAGGTGAAAAATTTGAAGGTACTGAAAGAGAGACTATTTTTTTTCTTCTTTTTTTTCAATTTTTTTCATTAATTTTTTTCCCCACTCTCTCTCTCTCTCTCATTCGTTTATTTCTCCTGTATGCTTTGTGTATATTCGCGGATACGAAAAAAACAATACGAATTTAATGCAGGCAAAGGTGAAGATTTTGAATGTACTGAAAGAGAGAAACTAATTTTTTTTCTTCTTTTTTCAATTAAACTATTCTAGTTTTTTTTTTTTAAATATAACATCTGGATTTAGCTCGATGTTGTATTAGTTTCCTAATTATTCACTTATATTCGGTTGAATTCTCATAAATATCCTTATGTACTTTGATGAATAGAACAGGATCACAAGATCTCTTAGTTTTTTTTTGACATCCAACACATGGAGACTTTTCTCGACTCGTCGTAACTACCAGCGCTTTTTCTTCATTCGACTTTTTGCAACGCCATCCGATAACTGCGTAGTATACCTTTTCGACTTTGGCAAAAGCTCCAAAGCATGATTCGCTGATTATTTTTGAAACTAGACGACGTTCCGTGATTGACCGGAATCGAGAGGAGCAAAACGGAATTAGAAAGATCGACAGAATATATTGCAAGTTCGTTGATTTATAATTCTCCGTTGTATGGATGAGGACAAAATTGAAGAATTTAAACTGATGTACGAGCGTTGTCGATTTATAGATAATTGAAATTTATAGATAATTGCAATTTATAGATCATTTCAATTTATAGATAATTGAAATTTATAGATCATTTCAATTTATATTTATATATATATTTAAACATTAGGGGCAGCCTGACTATACGTATATAATTGGACAATCGAATAAAATCCTCCGAATATATATTTACCTATGTTTTGTCTTCGATCTCTGGGCGTCCTGGCAGAGTTTCACCGATTAAATGATGCAACTTTTCAGTGTCTCTTTCACAATTGCATGCTCTAGATGCCGGCAGAGTGTATCGCAAATCCATTGCAGCGAGAGCTGGCCGATTCGATAATTCGTATGCAGCCACTCGATGAGATACGAATTTTGCTAGCTTGCGGTGCTAAACCGAATGATTCGGTGACACAGGGTCTGAGGCCACTTCATTATGCTGTTTGGCAAAAATATACGGACGCAGCTCAGCTACTTCTGGTCCGCGGAGCTGACATCGACGCGACAGACGAGTGTGGATATTCCGCGTTACACTTAGCAGCCGAGCACGGTTATCTCGAGCTTGTAAAACTTTTGCTCAAATATGGGGCAAAAGTGGATCATCGCCAGGATACGAATGAGTTATTTCCCAGGTAAGTTTCATATTTGTCTTTTTGAACGAAGAGACAATTTTGGTATGCGGACTATTGCCGAATATTGTGAATTCGCTTGGCTTGTTTTCCTCAGCTTTATGTCAATGAAGTGTGCTGCGATATAAATATATCGAAAGTGTATCGATATTTTGGCGGGAAATTCAAATAATTACGATATATTTTCTCGAATAAAGTAGAATATAATTTTTAAATACTTTTCTGTCAAGACACGTAATCGACCGGTGAAAAGCAGGTTGAAAATGTTCATTACAAAATGGCCGACCATCGATTTTTATAAATTAATTCGATATTGTCTTTATCGTTATCTTAATAGAGCAAAAGTTAATTGTTTTGTTTATGGAAAGAGAAAAGTCGATCAGCTGGATTATCAGATTTTCTTGATATTTTTTTAACAATATTCATAATTAACGGCCAATGTTATAAGACACAGCAATAATATAATAACAATTGCTATTATTATTATATTATTTATTACTATAACGATCATGTATGTTTTACACGTAATTGTAACTTTTGAATGTGCAGAACGATGTTGTGCGATGAGCCATTGAGACTGGCCTTGAGAAATCGTCACATAGAAGTGGCGAAAATTCTACTGGAAGCTGGCGCTAATCCAAATAAACGATACTTTTTTGGATCTGAGATCAATTTGGTGTCTCCGTTGGATCTAGAATGCATGGAATTGCTCTTAACATTCGGTGCACAACCAAATACGAGAGACCGAGCGGGCCTTACACCGTTAATGAAAGCTGCCCGTTTGCCACAGGTAAAAAAAAATTCAATCATTTGTAACCGGCAAATAAAATGCACGTTCTGAGTATCACGAAAGAACGAGAAGACTCAATGCCAGCATTCTATATTTCAAAACATTTTCATGCTAAAAACGAAATAAGCAACTTGAGGAAACGCCCAGACATTGTCACAAGAAATTAATTCATTCAGTTTGGTTATTTGGCTAACAATTTTTAATTTTCGTCCCACTCGATTTCCTCTGTGTCTCTCGTAAATTTTGAATTTACACGAGAAATTATTAGGCTTGCAAAGATTCTTAGAAATCCATTCACACTTTCGTTCTTAGTTGTGAAAAAAAAAACAAACAAATCGAAAATAAAAAACGAAATAAGCAACTTGAGGAAGCGTCCAGACATTGCCACAAGAAATTAATTCATTCACTCAGTTTGGTTATTTGGCTAACAATTTTGAATTTTCGTCCCACTCGATTTCCTCTGTGTCTCTCATAAATTTTGAATTTACACGAGAAATTATTAGGCTTGCAAAGATTCTTAGAAATTCATTCGAACTTTCGTTCTTAGTTGTGAAAAAAAAAACAAACAAATCGAAAATAAAAAACGAAATAAGCAACTTGAGGAAACGCCCAGACATTGTCACAAGAAATTCATTCACTCAGTTTGGTTATTTGGCTAACAATCTTGAATTTTCGTCCCACTCGATTTCCTCTGTGTCTCTCATAAATTTTGATATTACACGAGAAATTATTAGGCTTGCAAAGATTCTTAGAAATCCATTCACACTTTCGTTCTTAATCATGAAAAAAAAAAAACAAACAAACAAATGAGTTAAAATGTCGACAGGCCTCTTAAAAAGATTCTTGTTTGATACGATATTAAAATGATATAAAATTTACAGGGCATATCATCGGTATTACTGTTACTGAGTTATGGCGCCGATGTGAATGCGATGGCCGATGCAAGGCATGATTATCGAACGGTACTCCATTATGCGCTTCTCGGAGGTGACCCAACGGTCATAAATCTTTTGTTGAAGCAAGGAGCAAGATTGGACCTTGGCCCTGAGTATCAGAAGCCAACGGCATTGGACTTGGCCATATTAAAGGGCGATTTGTCGATCATTGAAATGCTTTTGCAATCAGGTAATGCTATTTTGGCTCGAATTTCTTCTCGTCCACACCAACATACTCGTATACATTTTATCATTCTGTACTATATTAATGGATGTAGATATAAATACCATCTGAGTGATATTTTACATGCGTCGTATCGATTGAATAATCTTATAAATTTTATTTATCATTGGCCAGGTGCTGATGTAAACGCGACATCGCCAATAATTGGCTCAGCATTGCACGTTGCCTGTGCGGACAACATCCCAAACAGGTTAGAAATCCTTTGTATGCTATTGGAACGTGGCGCAGATCCGAATCTCGTGATTCGAAGTGATGAGGGACCGGCACTTCGACCAGTATTGGCCGAGTACGTTGCATCAAATTTAAATCCATCCGTTGAGATAGTTTCTCTGTTGCTGAAATACGGTGCGAGAGTTGTCATCAAGACTCAGTTTAGAGATCCTCATGGTATTTTAAACTCGCTGCAAAATACAGCAGGAAAACCGAGACTCTTGAGAACTTTGCTCGAAGCTGCCGAAAGTTTTGATCCTTGCATGATTAAAAGATCCAGCAGCCTGACGGATGCTCAAAGAGCCCTGGTTATGGAAGCTGCAAGTTCACCTTTGACTTTGGTCCACCAAGCGAGACTAACAGTACGAAAAATGTGCGGCATTAAATTGCCCAAGGTCGTCAGAAGACTCCAACTTCCCCAATCGTTACATCGATATCTTTTATACGACGTGTACTAGTAATCCATCTTTAAAAAACAAACAAAAAAACAAGACAAGAAATATTTTTGTAAAGCAACTTTTTGCAGAGATAAATCGATTGTGCACATCGAATCCTGCAGGGAGCGCGTCAGTCGTAGCAGCCGTTCGAGAGTTCGGATTGGCTCGAGTTTTAGACCGGAGCTCTCTCATTGGCTAATTTGAATTACGCGTTCCATTCTCTTTGCGGTGCGCACTGCTTTTAAAAATTGTGCCACTTCTCAATATGGTAAACATTCGAAACTTAATATTTTTAATAGAAAAACATGTACTTTGATCTGCCTCCCTGAATTAAGCTCGTAAGGGGACTTTTCATTTTCTTTGGATTGTGATATTTAGGCTCCAGAATTTTTACTCATATTATTACAAGTAATTTCATTAGTGCTGTTAATGCTGCTAAAATATCTTTGTAGATATTCTTGATAATTATTTTGTTATATTTGAATACACGCACAAGCTTTTTTTTGGGGGCAACGGCTACACGTTTCTAGCGGATCCGAGTTAATCGTTAATTTTCAGTAACTTTTGGATTCATTTGCAGTTTCGTTAATAGTGATTTTTTTTTTTTTTTGGTTCGTTGATTTGAAGTTGTTAACAAAAAATCAATCGATGTTAGTCCTCCAATAATATATCGATCAAGCGGTGCTTTCAGTTGATTTACTGAACTAAAATTGAACTAAAATATTCGGTAAATTGAATTAATGGTAAATTTTGATTAATTATATGAAAAAACGCCAGCCCACCACTCTGGTCTGATGCGCTTATTTGGTCAAAATCAATTTCGTGCTATAATGAAGGAAGTTGACGAAATAATTTTTTGCCTAGTTAGACAAAATATATTCTAGTCTAAATTAATGACTGGACTAAGTATATTCTAGTCTAAATTTTCAGTCTAGTTTTTTCTTCTTTATGGAAAATTTAAAAAATGGTAATTAGGATTTCATAATAACTGATGAATGATCTTCACAAAACGAATGAAATCATACTTGAATGACTTCAAATTGCAAACAAAAATTCACCCGGAAATACAACTTGAATTGCAAAAAAAAAAAGAAAAAATGAAACATGGAAAGAATTATGAGAATCCACATTGAGATTTGATTCGAAAATTCTATGAGTTTCTTGCACAAAAATCCATACCTACTTTTTAATAAGATTACGAGTAAACACACTCAAACTGAGTGTACAATTATACGCTTCAATTTTTGTGATCCAGTCGATTATTCGATAAGCAAATATTTTTTTCGCGACTTACGAGTCGATTAATTAATTTCGATTCGATATATTATGACCTGACGATATTTTGTATCTTTCTATATGATTATGCTATATACTGTAAAAAAATAAATCAATTATCAATCTCTTTCGTGATAATTATTTTAGACGCAATATGATTATTTAAACCCATCAATAAAAAATAAACAATTTATATTTTATTGCTAGCTATATATATATATCGTAATGGTAGTTTATTGTAAACTTTAAATAATTAATATGATCCTCTTGTGTTTGATTCAATTAATTAATTTTCAATATTTGGATGAACGTCTCGTAGAATCTTATCGATGGAATGACAATGATGCTGAACTTTACCATTCTCGAAATAGTAACCTCAATAGAGCATTGCTTGCGTCAGTCTTGGCAGACCGTTTGACCGATGACGAAATTTCAACTTTAATCGTTCTAGTCCTCTTCGTCACATTCGTTTACCCTCACGAAAAATCTACTGGTAAAATAAAATATAATCAGATTTAAATGTTTCAAATATTAGCAGCATTTCAGCGATAAATCAAATTCAATTATATTTTTTGCAGCCCGTAAGAACGGCCAACGATTTTCATTATAATCAATGGCGGGAAACTAAAAACTGTGACTTTCCACACATGAAAACAAAAACGACTTTCTGCAAAAAGGTACACATTAACGCCATTTTTTCTCGAAATTCGGAAGTCTCTATTTTTGTTATTTTTCTGCAGGCGATTTATATTTTTTTAAAACTATTTTCAAGTTTAAAAATATAAATGTTAAGTTTCTTTTTAACTAGAGACGAAAATGAACTCGAGATTTTTCTTCTTTTTCTTGTAATTTATTCTTGCTCGAAAACGAAATATTTAATTTATTTAAGAGGAGGGGGGGAGGGGGTTAATCGGATACCTGGCTAGGTCATATATAAGCAGTTATTCGGTCAGGGATAATTTTTGTATGAATCGGTTAGTTTTCTTCTTGCTCTTAAATTTATCGTAAGATTCACCGGAAGAGACGAGTTGGCCCAAGGATTTATTCTCAAAATTTCTTCTGTTGGCTCTTACTTAATTTTTAGAAGATGTTTAAATAGTAGAAATCGTATCGAATAATTCGTCCATAGAAATAAAAACAAAATGAAAGCCGAGGCACACCAGTAAGAGGACAATAAATTAATAATTATTGACTAAAATAATCCAGGTCTGACTCGACCATAAATCGAACCTTTGAAACGTCTCCACTTCCGGTCTCATTGAAATTTGAAAATTCATTAATTTATCACCCAAGATAATAGAACGAAGAGTTTGAATTTTATCGATGTGAATTTTTGTCTAAACTGAATGAAGAAATATGAGCAGCGTCTCAACACGCCAAGTCATGAAACTCAACATGACGTATCGAGTCATGAAATAAAAATCCTAAAAAAACAAAAAAAAAATGCGTAAAGCATTTGACATTATGAACGAGGGCTGAATATAGAAAATATCAAAGTGATTGATTTCAGAATTACTTTTATTAAGAAATACTCTGCACTTAGTAAATGCCTTATGATCAGTAATTGTAGTTATGATAATTATTGTATAGCGCTGTCCTAAATCACTAATTAGAAGCATGATTGCTAACACATTTTACATGCCCTTAAAATTAAAAATAATGTATCCTTAAAACACGACGTATTGTTTTGTTTTTTTGTTTGTTTGTTGTTTTTTTTTTTCATTCATCGATCAAACGAAAATACTTGGATCTCTAGGGAAGCTTAACAAAGTTTTGATCATGGAAATTATTAATGTCGATGGCTCCAGCTTGATTAATTACTAATGATTGTGACGATCGATCTTTACACACAGAGTTTAGTAAATGAGACTTTTGGTTCTGTTTTACACACGAGTTTCATACTCATTTGAGAGATGCAATTTTTATCTGTGTTCGGAATAATTGATCGATTATTTATGTTTTTTTTTTTTTTTCTAATCTGCCATTAATCTTGTTTCGCATCTGTACAACTTTTGGCATGAACGAGGACACACAATCGATACATGAGCATGTCGATTGATGTAAAAATTATTTTGACCTTTAAGGGCGTGTATTAATTGCCCCTGATAATTATAAATAAATGACCTTCATCAGTTATTAATATATTTTTTTTTATTTATTTAAAAATAAAAAATAAGAAAACAAAATGTGTTCTCGGTATGTTTTTTTCATTGTACTGACATGATATTAACTTGTCAAGCTCTCCCCGAACAGAAAAAAAAAGAAAAAAAAAGTGAAAGTCGAAATATACAATTTTATCTAAATAGTAAATCGTCAGGTGTGGATTTTTCTTTCTGGCATTTCCAGTTAGGGCCATTTTTTTTTTTTCGTTTTTTCGATCTTTGCAATACAGAACTCTTATGGCATAATTTTTTTTTTTCATCTCTCGTCATTCATTCTACACGAAAATCCACTGACCCAATCATTATTATTATTATTCATAGCAGAAGAGCTAATTTGTTTTTTTAACTTTCATCATTAAATTGCTCTTCTGGCGGGAACGCTATAAAATATTCTCGAAATTATACGTGATCGAATAATATACACAGTCGAATAATATTCTGGAAATCCTGACTTATCGAGGGAGGAAAAAAAAAAAAAAAAAAAAAAAAAAAAACAAGTAAATAGCTGATGTTCTAGTCAGGTTTACATCCCGATCGTCATATAAATAAACCGCTACAATATGGCGCCTCTGGAGCAGTGGATGGTGATTTTCGGCAATTAAGGGGGCGGGGTGGGGAAAAAAAAAATTATCTCTAATGCTACAATCCTCATCGACGAAGTGCACACTCGATAGCTGTTTGAAATAAAAAATTATTTATATGAGAAATAATTATGAAAAATTGCCAAATCACCGCACTAGAGTTCTTCCAATTTGTGCCGAAATATTTTTCTCTACAAAATAACGACGTTGCTCGATTCCAGACGTAGTAATAATAATAATAATAATAATAATTAAATTAAATACATACGATTCGCCTCAGAATGGCCAACTAATATATGATTCAGTAGCTAAAGACGCTCAGTTACTCATAGAGCGGTCGGTTGCATCGGCAATCTCTCTCGTTATTAATCAATCGCGCGCATTATACAAGAATCACGAGGGCATTTTTTTTTCTTTTTTTCTTTTTTTTTTTTCACATCCTAAAACATACATATGCCGAGGTAATGGCGAGCAGTGGAATCTTCTCATCCTCTCCACCTACAATTAAGTTTACGAGAAAAAAAAATCAACAAAAAAAAAAAAAAAAACAGCTCACCCGGGATCGTCTAGAAAACTAATTATTTTTCATTGGTTCGGAAATACTAGCTTTATAAATCTGGTTAAAACTCATCTCTCAATTAGAATACTCGGTATAACGAGGTTTCTCACCATTTCGCGTACAAAGAGTCTTATTTTTGTTTTCTTTCATTTCTTTTTTTCTTTTTTCGATCGATATACAAGAATTGATTAGACCGTCGTAATTTGGGAGTTTGGCTCGTCTTTGACTCGATCAAATCGCTAAACTTAGTCGATTCGTTAACTCTTTTATTTCTTTCTAACTCTTTTATTTCTTGGTAAGACACTACACTTTATCCTATTCGCGCTCGCTCTTCTCTCTCTCATCTGCTTCTCGTAGTCGAGTTTTTTTTTTTCTTTATTTTTTTTTCTTCTTTTACTGTAAATTATTATGATACAAATATTGCGTTGCATGGAAAAATATGACTTCATCTGAGCGCTATTTAACAAAGGCTATACACACACCGAATAGTTTATCAATGATTCGTATAACCGGTGCTGGCGGTATTTCCACAAAAGGATTTGCAACGTTTTTCTTATTTTTCATTTTTCCTATTTTCATTTATTTTATTTTTTCTTCTTATTTTTTTGCATCAAAAGTTGGATTTTTTTTTTCTTCTTTCATACGAAACCAGATATTTCTCTCTCGTCACTTAAGCGTTCCATTGTTTTTTCTTTCTTTTTCTTTTTTTTATACACTAACATGGAATAAGCATAACACAATGTACGTCATGATTATTATTATTATAATTATTATTATTATCCTTTTTTGTTTTTAAATCTTTTTGGTGCGTGTCTAACACGTTCAAAAGCCTTTTCTTCTTTTTTTTGTTTAAGCTTTGAATTATTGAAACCGGAAGTCTCACTGTAAACACGGCTTGAAAAAATTTTTTCTTTAATATTTCACACTGGCAATATTTTTTTACCAGACTCTCAAAAGACTAATTTTGAGCCTATAAAAATATTCATACGTCGTGTGTGATAAAGGGACTCGCGAGAGCCTCGAAATAGTGGAAAGACTCTCGAATTATTCGACTGAATTGGCGAATTTAATCGAGTCGTGTAAAATAATGGGCAACTTTTCTTTGGGGGGAGGTCGCGAGTTACCCAGTCAGGGAACGTTGAACCAGATCGATTAAAAGAGAGAAAAAAAAAAGAAGAAAAAAAAATATAAGAATTAAAAAAAAAAAAATGAAAATTATAATATTCGCAAAAATTCCACGAGGAATAAGTGCCATTGGAGGAATATGTCTACCTGTGTATGATTTATCGAGTTTTATGCGTGTTAATTATTATTATTATTATTATTTTTTTTTATACATTATTTATATTTTTTTAGCGCTTTTACTGTTTTTTTTTCTTTTCTTTTCTTTTCTTTCCGAGGTGAAACTGTCTCTCGTACTAATACTGCGACTCTAACGCACTCAGTGTTGATTTGCAAGCGTGGTTAGCTCAAAGATTGCTCCTTACTAGATATTCTTCTTCTTCTTCTTCTTGCAACTCGACGCGACAAAAACTGCCTAAACGAGGTACGCAACTCCTGGTATTCTATTAACGATCGGGCATAAAATCATCGATTTTTCAGTAAATCGATCGACGGCCGGGGAAGAGTGGGAGGAGAGAGTATTCGGAGGACCGAATAGTTCTATATATATATATATATATATATATATATATATATATATATATATATATATACGTATTTGCCGATTGTACTGTTTCGACACAAACTATATATACCTCGGGACTGTTTGGCTCAAACAATCCTGATTACACTACTGAAGGCTCGAATTGAGACTCTCAGGGAGACGATAATTCATCATATGATACGGAGGACTTGCCGGGCTACCCGGTTGACTGTTGACACCGTGCTGACTCGAGCCACGACCTCTTTTTCGCCTCTGCAAAATACCCTTTCGTGCCATGTAAAAGCGAATGGTGCTTATCGGTATTTTGTATTTTTCTGATGCGACCTGGAACGTCATGCCACGTGCGACCAAATCCGAGGCCTGTTTCAACTCGTGCTCGGAACGTCGTTGACGCCTTTGATAACCTGCAAAAAGAGCCACGAGCATAATTTTACGTTAATTTCAACATGACAAAAATTTTAATAAATTCTTTTGGCTCGAGAAAAAAATTAATAGAAAGTCGTGAATTTTTTCATATTTCTCTGTCGGACAAGTCTGCGCATTAGACTTGCATTTAAGGTCATTCACGGAGAAGTCTCATAATTTATTCTTAAGTCGGTTGACAATTTTTTTTTTAATTTTTTTTCAAGTCTTCAAGATTGCACAATTTCATTGAATGATAAAAAAAAAATCAAAGTTAATTTTTCAAGGTAAAAAAACAAGGATATAGATATATTTATGGAAAAAAATGTTATCAAGTTTTGTAGCTTTTTGATTATTTTCATCGAGTTCTCTTTGATTTTACGAAATGATTTATTTGTCATTTTTATTTTATTTGTAATACGATGTTGATGGTCCTGAATTTTTTTATGTCACTCTAGAGGCAGAGATTTTTTGAAAAATGTGAAAAACCCAAGTGCGAGAGTCTGTATGAACTTGCATATAATTTTTTTTTCAAGTCTACAAGATTGCACAATTTCATTGAATGATAAAAAAAAATCAAAGTTAATTTTTCAAGGTAAAAAAACAAGGATATAGATATATTTATGGAAAAAAATGTTATCAAGTTTTGTAGCTTTTTGATTATTTTCATCGAGTTCTCTTTGATTTTACGAAATGATTTATTTGTCATTTTTATTTTATTTGTAATACGATGTTGATGGTCCTGAATTTTTTTATGTCACTCTAGAGGCAGAGATTTTTTGAAAAATGTGAAAAACCCAAGTGCGAGAGTCTGTATGAACTTGCATATAATTTTTTTTTCAAGTCTACAAGATTGCACAATTTCATTGAATGATAAAAAAAAATCAAAGTTAATTTTTCAAGGTAAAAAAAACAAGGATATAGATATATTTATGGAAAAAAATGTTATCAAGTTTTGTAGCTTTTTGGTTATTCTCATCGACTTCTCTTTGATTTTACGAAATGATTTATTTGTCATTTTTATTTTATTTGTAATGCGATGTTGATGGTGTTGAATTTTTTTTATGTCACTCTAGAGGCAGAGATTTTTTGAAAAATGTGAAAAACCCAAGTGGGAGAGTCCGTATGAAATTGCATATAATTTTTTTTGTTGTACCTTCGATAGCTGGAAATGGACTGCTGGGACTACAATTACTGCTCGGTTGTACAACGCTGATGGAATAAGGTTTAGCCTCTGGCTGCTGAGAGAATTGCTCGTCCGGTTCCATTTTGACGAGGCCCTGGGTCTCCGTGAGTGTAGCCTCGCAAGCGCTCAATGCTTTTTCCAAATGTTGCAACGCTTCTGTGTGCTCAATATTGACAAAATTTGACGCATTGTTCGATTGGGAATCACCGGAAGGCGTCGATTGAGCTGAAGGATTTGCGGACGGGCCTGGCGATACGGCGGAATCGCTCTCGACAAAACTGGGACTGTTCGTATCGATGTTTGGTATGTCAATTTCTTCCTGCTTGAATCTGAATGGAGTTTCTTTTAAGGGCAATGGCGGTGTAGACGGTGCGCTTGGAGTTACTTGTTGCGATGAATTATCGCTTTGGTTGGATTCTCGACCCTGGCTGGATAAGCCTCGGACCTGTTAATTGATAAACGAAAAATATTGCAATGGCGGATTGCACACAGGAATATTTAAAAAGTCGGCCATTGTTTTTATTTTTATCTTCGCCGCTATGCATTAAAAATATTTTTTTTCTTCTTTTAGATTCTGTCTAAAAGTTACAAGGTCACATTAATTTTGGGCCCTAGTGCGTAAAATTGCTCCATCTAGGACTAAATAAATAATGCCAAGTCGACAGGATGCTGCGTAATCGATTACTGAATTTTTTCCAACGCCTCAAATTTCGTGACCCCCAGGGGTTCACTGGGGCCTTAAGGGGTCAACAGAATGTGCACAATTTTGTCTTCAATCGGTATCCGATCAAATAATCGTGTCAATAGCGCTATTTTTGCTGTTTGAGTACGAATTTTCGTAATGACTTTGGATCAGTGACCCCTTGATCCGAGGTCATAAGGATTCGCACAATAAAAAATTGCAAATTTTCCTGATTCTTTTCATATTGAGAATTTATAATCAAAATGGCATCGATTAAATGATATTTTCAATCAATGAGTAACAAAATTTAATTACTCGCAATATTTAGTACATGGAAATAAAAATACTCGAAAAAAAATTTTTTTTTTTTACATAGAGTTGAAATTTGTCTCACAGAATCGGGAAATTATTTCGAAAAATCTTTCAATTTAAGTTTTCGTGATATTTACGTATTGTTCAAAGTCTAAATAGAAAATTGAAGCTTAAAACAAAAAAATTGCCAAATTCTTCACAGCTGTTTTAGCTGCTTAGTTAGCTTCAAGACCGCCGAACAATCCAAGGATTTTCGCACAGGATATCCGGCAAATAAATTTTATCCAGAGGTAAAAAAAAAAAAACAGCGACGATAAATAAAATATTTTCATCATAAATTCTTGATGTAAAATTAAATTAAATTTTCTGGATGTTAAATATTTAACTAAAATAATAATAATAATAATATTTCTCATTACCTGCAATGCATCAGCAGCCTGCATCAGTCTCTCAAGCTGCTGCTGCTCGACGTAAACTTCGCCACGATACATGAATTCAACGAGTGCTTGAAGCTCCCACATTCTCATGTCCCTCAGAAATATAATTGGATGAGTGCACGGAATGTCCAGCAACAAACGCTCGAGATAATCGCTGCATGCCGAAAGTACAACTTTGTGACATTTTATCGAGCCGCCATCGCAGGCCAATGTTACATCGACAAATTGTTCGGAACTCAACAATTTTGGAAAAGCGCTGTGCATGTTTGACTGATGCGAATTCCACGATACGCAAAATTGTTGTCTGACACCACCAGGATAACTGCCTGCTGCGGGCAATTTACTTCCGGTGTCCATTTTTTCGTTTATAAACGATGAGCGTTTGATCTGTGAATGGTATAATTTTTTTTTCCACTCTGACAAACTTTACATAAATATCGTAGTTTTATAATGATGGAAATAGGAAAAAAGTTCAATAATTTTCAAAAAAAACAACAACAACAATTATTTAATTCAAATAAAATTTTTATGTATAATTACCTTTTGGAATTCCACGAATTGTTGACTTTATCTCCAACTGGAAATTTTTTAGTCCTCGACTCGTCGTTATTACGATATACAGACTCGCAATATTCTACCTGCCGCAAAAAAAGAATGAAAAACAAAAAAAAAGCGGATTAAAAAATTATTTCGAAGAGGAGAAAAGTTATTTTAATGTTTGGTAAAAAATATATATATATATCTATACGTGTAAAAGAAAGAAAATGGGAGGAAAAAAAAAACGATGAGAAATCGTGTTAGAGTTTGAAATGCGTGAAAAAAGTACCTAAAATTATGCGAGATAGACCGCGAGGGGTCTCGTGAAAATTTACAATATGGCTGTCAAACGCTTCGAAAAATTTCGTTTTAGCAATAAACAGTTCGCCAAACGCTCGTTCGAGAATCCTCTCTCTCTCTCTCTCTCTCCGTGAATTCACGTAGAGTGTCACATTAATCGAGAGTATAAATTTGTTGTCGATTGCGCGGTAACGAAAAAAAAAAGTACGATGCGCGTACCATCTACACGAAAAGAATGGAAAGTCACCGCGTCCCGGTTTGCATTATGAGGAAAGAAGAAAAAAAAAAGGCCCCACAAGAGCGTGCTTCACAAATTGCGCATACAACAAAACAAATAACAAACGAAAATGGATTAAAAAAAAGGAAAAAATACGATATATCGTTACGAAAAGTATAAGGTAAAAAAATAAAAAAAGATTGTACGATGTTTTCGAACGCGTGCAATGTGTACAATAACGAAAACGGCGTCTATTACCCGAGAAAATCACGTGCTCGTGAGATAGCCGAGAGCTAACAAGACAGGTTAGCCAAACAAAAGTTGGGGACGCGCGTGTACGCGGTGGAGCAAAGCCTCGCCTAGGCCAAAAAATGCCTGAGATCTTTGTGAGACGCTGTCGGCATTGGGGGGGCCATCACCCTTCCCGGGCTCTCACTCACTCTCTCTCTCTCTCGCTCTTTCGTTCTCACTCTCGCTCACTCTCTCACTCACACGCACTCTCCGCCTCGATCGCAAACTTTCAACGTTTTATTCTTAATTTTGTTCAATATCATCGAAGCTTCGTTCTACACCTATCATTGAAATTATTAATCAAACTATCGTTAAAATTTTGTACAATCACTCACGGTCGTGTGCACTCGATAATAAATCCGTTGATTGTCGCGTCGTTTTCGGGAAGGTTTTCTCAAGAAAACATGCATCAGCCGAGATTTGCACTAGCTAGGGGAGCTGGAAAGAAAGGGGTGGGGGAAGCGAGTCTGGCGACGACTGGTGGCAAGGGGGAGGGGTTAGAAGCCGGAACACTAGCGCGCACCTTCTGGGGGTAAGTTTCGAATGAACACCCGCGCGACTTTCTTCCTCTTTCTTATGTTTCTCGTGAGATTGGGGGTAAGAAAGAGACACAAATTGTACGAGCGTTCAATCGTAACGTATTACTTTCCCCCTCTACCCCCGTGTGTCGTTCGACGCTGGGCGAGAGCGCGTTTCAAAGCCTCTTCGATCCGGTTGAAATTTATTTCTCGTCTCTTCTCTTTTTCGAACTACCCGAGCATTCATTTATTCATGCAATCATTCATTATTATTCCGCATATATTATACTTTTGCGAGATAATTCGTTAAATTAATCTCAGCATAAATTTGCCAGTTTAGATAACCCCCTTGTCTAATTCATGTATTTCCTCCATTGCCCCTCCCCCCCCCCCCCCCCCCCCCCTCACATTAATGTTGAAGCGAATTGAATAAAAGAATTTCTGGACTTTATGAAAATTTACATTCGAACAATTATAATCATCATGATAAGCCTCTGTACCAAATTTGTTAGGCTCATTACTCGTACCTGATTAAATTGCACATATACCAGATATCTAGATATATTTTCCTAGGTTATTGTTTGTTTTCCTCAAAGAGAGGATGGTTTTCCTCATAACGGTAATCGAACTTTATTTTTGTAAATCATGAGACCAATCATTGGCGCTATTTGTGATCACGCTGATACCGAATTGGTTAATGTTTCCAAAACCGGATGTC
Organism: Dyspetes luteomarginatus; assembly: GCA_963669185.1. Taxonomy (NCBI): domain Eukaryota; kingdom Metazoa; phylum Arthropoda; class Insecta; order Hymenoptera; family Ichneumonidae; genus Dyspetes; species Dyspetes luteomarginatus. The sequence continues at coordinate 1,590,977 of OY769907.1, forward strand.
GCCACATACCCGTCATCCTGTTCGAATGAGCATGCGCCCGTTGTGAGCAACACTGCGAATATTATAACGGGTGTTCTCGTTTATTCGATTAATTTTTCACGGCACACATTGATACGGGAATGTCCTCGCGTACAGAATGCTCGAAGCTATAACATTGATACCGATAGCATTTTTAACTGAATCAATTTTTACCACGAAAAACAAACATTAAACATGTAAAAAAACACTAAATGTATTCTTGTTACACTTGATCTTGTACGAAAAATTGAACTGGATACTCAAGCGTGCTCTGCACTCGTCACAAATGCCGGGGAATATCGAGTACCCGTTATATCGAATGATTCAGGCCACTGGTTGGCCGAGGCCTCACGGGAAAAAGCGGTATTCGGCAATTATCAACCAATAGAATTAATGCAAAATTATGGAGATTTTCAGATCCGTCAGATGACTGGACAAATGACCGTTATTTCACGGGCTCGTACATGGCCGTCTAGTGGCGCAATTGGGGTTATAACAGCGTTCTGTATTACCGGCATGAAATTTCATGCAATAACAAAATATTTTCGTCTTTTTTAATTCATTTTCTTTCCCTTTTTCAGAAGGAGGCAGAGATACGGGAGAAAAAGAATTACATAAAGTTGCCCGGAGGACTTCGATGGAGCAGCTGGTACTTAAAAAATATATATATATTAGCTGTCAACTTAATCAAATCAACATATTACATCTCTTAAAAATTGTATATATGTATACAACATCTCTATGTACTTAAAGTTTTACGCTCTTCTTTTTATCTTTAAACAAATAGATACGAGCAAAATGATAATAAAAATACGGAACCAGAAAAATGTATAAACTGGGAAAAAAAAATGTAATTTTAAAATGGGCTCTCTTCTCGAAGGCAGTAATAGTGGGAGGTGCGCCACTTTGCGGCGCACGAGGCAGACAACTTGAGCAGAATACAGAGGGGTAATGAGGATCACAGTACATTCAAAAACTTTTCATAATTATGACCTTGTTTCGAAACTCCCTCAGGTCTATTCGATGGGGGCAATGCGGGTCGGTTACATTACTGGGGGTAATGAAAATCGGTTGCAAATTATGAAAAAATGTAAATTACACTAACAAAATGGTATAAAATTAATGATAAATGAAACTATAAAACGTGCATCCATTCGTTTAAAAAATTTACTAAATAATATAGTCATTATGGAGTATATACAATTGATCATAACTTATTCCATATCTATAGGAGAATCTTCACGTGTCAACCGCCATGAGCAGCGCGCATAACAAAATTATAGTCTTCATTTTTCTACATATACTTAATCGATTATTTAATAAATATTTACAATGTCAGTATTTTTCTGGTTTAAGCAAAAAATCATTTCAAAAAATCATTACTCGTATAAATTTTTGGACGTTTTTGAAAAATGCTCATTAAAGAGTTTTGAAGTTTGAAAGCTCTGGCACGTTGACCGATTTTTCAAATTTATCTCGTGGCACATCTTCATAATTTTTTTGGTCGCTGGTCAATATACATATATATATATATACGAGTTAAAAAAAAGTGACAATCGAAGATACAAATATTTGCTGTGACATTTTTACATGCATGTGTTGTGACAGTTAGGTCGTTATGGATACGTGGAAATTCCGTGTTCCATTTGACGATGTGTGTGGACGAGTTGTAGGGTCTCTCGCTGTTTCCCTCCGAGCCTGTAGTTTGTTATCTATATGCCGGCGAACACATTATACAGACGATGCACGCGGCTTTTGCATTACACGCGGCGGCTGACGAAAGATATACAAAAACGTTATAGATAGCAAAGTTATGCCACTGAAACGCAAAAGTGTTACTTGGATACAGACAAGTTAAAAAAATAAAAAATAAAATTACATACTGTAGTATACCGGCATATGGTACAGTTAATTTTTATGTTCACCGTACTCAATAAGTAAAACACACCCGCATTGTCAGTTCGTGTCCAGCCTTCGTCGAGATATCATCACTGACACTATATATATATATATATATATCTCATTCATGGTCTAAACGCGATCTCGCTTGAACTATTCGAAAGTTTAACTCGCAACGAGACACGCTTCAGCTCTCTGCCGAAAATTCTTTCAGTTTTCCGGTGAGTTAAAACTTTTAATTTATACAAAGATTTTCGTTATATTAATTGACGATTTGTAAAAATGAACTGAAATATATTTATTCGGAATATTTTTATCAAAATGAATATTTCGCGTGAAAGTTTAACAATGAAATTCGTTTTTTTTTCGTATCACTCGATAGTAAAATCTGTGTAAATTTGACAAATTATATTCTGGGTTTTCTTTTAAGGGGGAGAGCTCTGAGTTGTTTTTCAATTTGGCTAAAAAAAATATTTCGAAAATCCAAAATGCACACGAGACTGTTTGAAATAATTTTGCCACAATCTAATATAAATATTCGGAAATAAATGTTGAAAAAAAAAAACAAATTTTAACGAAAAAATGCACTTTTTTCAAAATACAAATAAATACATTTGAAAAATTAAACTTTTCGTACAATTCTTTATTTATTAATCTAAATAATTTTCAGAAAAACATTTTAAAATAATTTCTCTCGTTTGGGATTTTCATTTTAATTTTTTTAACTTATTTCTGAAAATGAATTAAATTAACTCGGTAAAAAAGTTACGTTTTTCAGCAAAATTTCAAAGAGATTTTTTGCCTCATCCTCCAAATTTAAAACTTGAACTTTTTTTTTTAGCTTTTTACTGAAAATACAAAAAAAAAAATACAGCCTTGACCGAATTTAACAGGGAAATAATTTATTTTTTAAGGTCGAAACTAATTTAAGTACAAAGTAAACAAATTTAATTATTCACAAATATTTTCGATTAAATAAATTCGTAACTTAATTAATTATTTCTATACGCATGAGTACGTGTATGACCGTGCCAGATATACCATTTGCATTGTCTCACGGGTATATATTTTGCCGCACCTCAGCCCTGCACGTAACTTTTAGCTGCGAAGTTGACATATAGTCAATAAAAAAAAAAAAAAAAAAGAAATAAAATAATTCACAAATAAAATTAATTACTATTAATTTTACTATCTAAACTATTAATTAATTAAATATAGCATGCACTATTAATTAATTAAATATACGATGCACTATTAATTAATTAAATATATCATGCACTATTAATTAATTAAATATAACATGCACTATTAATTAATTACATATACCATGCACTATTAATTAATTAAATATACGATGCACTATTAATTAATTAAATATAGCATGCACTATTAATTAATTAAATATACCATGCACTATTAATTAATTAAATATATGATGCACTATTAATTAATTAAATATATCATGCACTATTAATTAATTAAATATATCATGCACTATTAATTAATTAAATATATCATGCACTATTAATTAATTAAATATATCATGCACTATTAATTAGTTAAATATAGCATGCACTATTAATTAATTAAATATACCATGCACTATTAATTAATTACATATACCATGCACTATTAATTAATTACATATACCATGCACTATTAATTAATTAAATATACGATGCACTATTAATTAATTAAATATAGCATGCACTATTAATTAATTAAATATAATATGCACTATTAATTAATTAAATATGAGATGCATTATTAATTAATTACATATACCATGCACTATTAATTATCTACTACACGTAACTTTTAGCTGCAAAGTTCAAAAAATAAAATGCATCAATTAAAAAAATAAAAATAAAAGTTTACAAAGATAGTCAAATATTCAAAATAGTTGAGGAAATTAGTTCTAAATTGAAATTTGATAGTCTCTGAGTTTTAATTCTCAATATTTCATTCCGATAATGAATTTATAATACAATACACAGCACAGAACGAAAATACCTACAGAATATGTCTCGTTCAGCGTGTTCGTCGAGGTCATAGTGGATGGATCGATCATCGGTACTTTATCATTGATGTAAAAATATATATACGAACACGCGAGACACAATTTATCATTCAATTGGAATGAGCTTACAACAATTTTAGCTCCTTAACCTCCAATTAATAATCAATTATTTATATCTTTGTCGTTTTTTTTTCTTTCTTACTTTGTCATTTTTTTATTACTTTGTAAACTTGGAAAAATAGATTAGGCTCGCTATATGTACAGACCTACGTTATTTGCTGTAAACACGCAGAGTTAAAGACATTTTTTTGTTTATTTTTTTCATCATATAAATTCGTGGGTTGAGTGCCAATTAAACTCGATAAAAAAAAAACAATCAATAAAACATTTCATATGAGATATAAAATTAGTGAGATAGAATCACACTCGAGACGTAAAATTTTCATAATGTGAAAATTCAGCAACGATCTTCTTCTGTCGTTAAATTACAATATTTTTTATTTATTTTTATTCCCATTAGGAGTTTTTTTACGATACTTTCCATTTTTTCGATTGAAATTTCCTCCACTTGACTATTTGACATCTGCGGTATGTGAACAATGTACTGAATTTTTGAATTTTAAACCAAAATACTCGTATGGTATCTTGTTAAAGTTCTACAGGTTCTTGGTGTCTCTCTCTCGCTCCTTCATGACCGCTCATGGCGCCATCTCTCTCGCACCCGCGCAAACTTCACGCCTGTCCGCTACTACTCAGTCGGCAAAACAGATTTTGCGTAAGAAATTGCGAGTGCGAGAGAGAAAGCTGCTTTTACTCCGCTACCAAAATTTTCCTAAACTGTTCGATCTTTAGGTTAGGGCCGGTTGGTCCAACTCTTAGGTAAAATTACCTGCGAGTCACCGCATATGAAAAGTACGAGGTATCTGGCAGATAGACTTTACCTAAAGGTGGAACAACCTGACCTTAGTTCAAAAGATAAACCGTTTAGGAGATGATATGCAATTTTTGTTACCGACAGAGAAGGAACAGAAGGAATATACTCTCAAAAATTTCATGTTTCTAGGTCCAATGATTTGGGATGAGCGTTGATGAGTCAGTCAGGACTTTTCTTTACATATATAAGTCGTAACCAAGATAAATTGCGCAACTTAAGAGTAAAGCAAACAGTAAATTTGGAATAATTGCTCAGGGCGATGCGTCTCAAAATTAAGAGAACTATTTTTAGTCCTTTTTTTCCGTATTGTAAATCCAGTGACGTTTTTATAATTGAGCATCGCACGAGATCTCTGAAAGTAGTGCGCAGATCATAAAAAAAACATAAATTTGGAATAATTGCTCAGGGCGATGCGTATCAAAATTAAGAGAACTATTTTTAGTCCTTTTTTTCCGTATTGTAAATCCAGTGACGTTTTTATAATTGAGCATCGCACGAGATCTCTGAAAGTAGCGCGCAGATCATAAAAAACATACACACACACTTTTACCAATTGTGAGTCATAGCAAGGCTAAATGGTGTTGCGTAAAAAACTTCATGACACTCCTTTCAGATAAAATGTTCAACAGACCACAGAGCGCGACGACGAGACAAGAAGCGGAAATGATTAATAAGGCGCAGCGTGCTCTACACGGAACTACGGATCCCATCGAAAAATTGCGTCTACTTTGCCTTGCACGCGGTGCCAATGGCATTCTCGGTCTAGCCAGGTGAGTTAAAATATTCTTGCAAATTTTAAAAAAATATCTCAAATATTCCAACAATTCAATTCACACAGCTAAATTAAAAAAAAAAAAGTTTTTTCGAGCTTGTCCTTTGATCCTTGACGAGCTAAATTTTTTGAATATTTTAGATGGCAAATAAGAAAATTCTAAAAAGCTCATGAAGTTTTTACGTAAATCGTGTATCAGCTACAGACTTTTTTCGGTTTCACATTACACGAACTTCTTCAATTGTACGTTTTTTTTTTCCAAGGGTATTTCGTCGTATGGACGACGATGGGAACAAACAATTAAGCAAGGAAGAACTGACCGATGGTTTGACGGAAATTGGTTTTGAAGTAACCGAGGATGAGATTGCAGAAATTTTTAACAAACTTGACGCAGATGATAGCGGTGGAGTCGATCTTACCGAATTTATAACTGCAGTTCGAGTGAGTAAAGCCAAATCTACTTGTCCCCAGTTTCTTTACCTTTGGATAAAATTTATCATCCGGATATCCCACACGAAAAGCATTGCGGTTATCCAGCGGATAATTTTATCCACCAGATAAACCCTCGTGAAGAAATTGGGCCTTATGTAGATACCAATGTGTAAATTTATTCACGTAAGATCGAAGTTTTTATCGTTTTACGACTCATTAGACTTAGATGGACCCTCGTCCATTTGACCTTTTTACCATTTTCAAGAAATGCCACGTGACCTTAACAGAGAGAGGGAGAGAAAAATCGTTTTTCATCAATTAACGTTTTTCGAATCCTTTAAATACTTGAGAGCCTTCTGTAATTTTTTGTACACCCACACAAACGAATTTCTCAAATCTGTAATCAATTCCAGGCTGATTGTGCGGACGCAAGAATGTAAATTTATAAATATTTTACGATTCTTCTCGGATAATTCGAATTGAAATTTTGGCCAAGTAATGAATAGTCCTGAAAGAGCCAAATTTAGATGATTAGTACAATCAGACGCCGCTTGGTCGACCAATTAGCATTGAGATCGCGCGTTTTGTCTATCCGACGAAAAAAGGGGAATCCCTTAATCCGTGGAAATATCACTCTACAGATTCCCTTCAGAAGTTCTATATCAGAGTGGGGGACTTTGAGAGTACGATGTGAGAGTAGGGATAAAGGAAGAATCGATCGGATAAGTAGTTACCTGCCTCGGTTGAAATTTCATAAAATTAAAATTTAGCAATAAAAATTTCATGCAAAAATGTGTGTTGGCCAATAATTAAAAAAATCGGCCCTAATTTTTTCACCGGAAGATTTATCTCGCAAATACAATTATCCGCCGGATAACCAATGCTTTTCGTACAGGACATCCGGAAGATATCTTCACCTCTGGATAAAAGTTATCTTCCGGACATCCTATACCAAAAGCAATTGGTTATCCGACGGATAACTATATCTGCCAGAAAAACCGGGATAAAGAAATTGGCCATTTAGGGTGGATCTTCATTAGAAGCGCAGCGCTCTTGCGCTGTTATTTCCAGCGTTCCAATAACTCGTGGCGCCCTCTATCTAGAATTTGTACTAGCGTAAAAACGAATGGCAATCATCCGCTTGAATGCACCGTTGGTAATGTAGATCAAAGCTTACCCATGAAATTTATTTGCAGCCTCCTATGACGGAAAGCCGTAAAAAAGTCGTCCTGCAAGCTTTTCAAAAATTGGATAAAACCGGCGATGGAGAAATAACCGTGGCTGATCTCCGTGGCGTTTACAACGTAAAATGTCATCCTCGTTACATCAGCGGCGAGGAGAGCGAGGAAAACATAATGAAAAAATTCCTCGGAAATTTTGAACAAGATAGCACCAAGGACGGAATCGTAAGTCTCAATAAGGCCCAATTGATAGTAAATATTTACGTATTCGATCCGGCAAAAAAAATCCGTGGTCTACAGCAGCCACCGATATTATTAAAAGTTTTATAAAATTCGAAAAACATAAATAATAATATTTACTTCAATAGTACGTGAATTAGCAGACGTAAAAAAAAAATTCATCCACTTTAAGCGGAAACGAAAAATATTCGCTCTCTCTTGAAATTTAGTTTGAATTAAAAAAAAAAAAATTATTCACGCAATGACAGTATTATTCGAATTATGTTTATTTTGTTTTAGGTGACCGAAGAAGAATTCATGAACTACTACAGCGCCATCAGCGCCAGTATCGATCATGATGCGTACTTCGATCTTATGATTCGGAATGCATACAAACTTTGATGAGATTGATCTTGTGATCCTACGGGGTGTTCAACTGCATAATTATCCCATTTACATCTTGATTCAGAAATTAAAATGGACGTCGTTCCTCGCTCTCTAAGATCACCGCAATGTCGCCACTTTCTTGTTAAAACATTTATTGACTATATTGATATACATATATACATACACATATATATATATATATATACATATATATATATATATATATATATATATATATATATATATATATAACTTCAATTGATAATGCATGCACGGGATCGATTTAATAATTGTTACGGGCACTTACATAGACGCACACGTTTAATCCTTCCACTATATGAACTTTGTCAAGGTTGGAGGGGGAAAAAAATGGTATTTACCTCGCGAATACAGATCGAAGCCTGCTATGTTATTTCTATGATATATTGAGACAAAGATTATGTTATGTATTTCATAGTGAAAACAAGATTGTCTAACCTTTCAATCGTCTTATATGATATATATATATTTGAGAATTGATTGCCACATTGCTTGTTACATGGGGTAACCCCATGGGGTCATAAGTGAGAACTTAAAACTCACTCGCAGAGGGTCTGTCATACCTCATTCTCCAGAATATATATTATAAAAAGCTTATTGCGGGTAGCAAAAAATCCCAAATAATTAAATAAAAATTTGAAATTTGTTATCCATGTTCTAAAATATTCATGGTAATAAATATTTACGTTATTGTATGATATGCTATATATATATATGATTTACAGTGCGAGCCATGAATATCCTTTATTAATATTAAAACGACAACCACAAGTACGGAAATAAGGGAGGAAATCCTCAGCCAACGACCATACCACGCTGAAAGCACCAGTTCTCGTCTGATCACTGAAGTTAAGCAGCATTGGGCGCGGTCAGTACTTGGATGGGTGACCGCTTGGGAACACCGCGTGCCGTTGGCATTTCATTTTGCTTTTTTTATTTTTTTACAACCAGCGTGTACATCATCGCCGTGTTTTTTTTTGCTTTTACTTAACGAGCCGCAAATTTATATCTATACCAGTTGAGGTCCACACACATTTATTCATTTCTTTAACGTCAGTGTATTCGAAATTCCTCTATTATATGATACAACCAGAACTAGTATACAAACCGTATTCTTCTGCGATGATACTTTTACTTATAATTTTTTTCTTATGAAAAACAAGTACGGAAGAAAGGCATCAAACTTACAGCCAACGACCATACCACGCTGAAAACACCAGTTCTCGTCCGATCACTGAAGTTAAGCAGCATTGGGCGCGGTCAGTACTTGGATGGGTGACCGCTTGGGAACACCGCGTGCCGTTGGCATTTCATTTTGCTTTTTTTATTTTTTTACAATCAGCGTGTACATCATCGCCGTGTTTTTTTTTTGCTATTACTTAACGAGCCGCGAATTTACATCTATATCAGTTGAGATCCACAGACATTTATTCATTACTATAACGTCAGCGTATTCGGAATTCCTCTATTATATGATACAACCAGAACTAGTATACCAACCGTATTCTTATGCGATGATGCTTTTACTTATGATAAACAAGTACGGAAGAAAGGTACCAAATTTTCAGCCAACGACCATACCACGCTGAAAGCACCAGTTCTCGTCCGATCACTGAAGTTAAGCAGCATTGGGCGCGGTCAGTACTTGGATGGGTGACCGCTTGGGAACACCGCGTGCCGTTGGCATTCATTTTGGTATTTTTATTTTTTTACAATCAGTGTGTACATCATCCCCGTGTTTTTTTTTGCTATTACTTAACGAGCCGCGAATTTATATTTATACCAGTCCACACACATTTATTCATTACTATAGCGTCAGCGTATTCGGAATTCCTCTATTATATAATACAACCAGAACTAGTATACAAACGGTATTCTTATTCGATCATGCTTTTACTTATGATTTTTTTCTTATGAAAAACAACTACGGAAGAAAGGCACCGAATTTACAGCCAACGACCATACCACGCTGAAAGCACCAGTTCTCGTCCGATCACTGAAGTTAAGCAGCATTGGGCGCGGTCAGTACTTGGATGGGTGACCGCTTGGGAACACCGCGTGCCGTTGGCATTTCATTTTGCCTTTTTTATTTTTTTACAATCAGCGTGGACATCATCGCCGTGTTTTTTTTTTGCTATTATTTAACGAGCCGCGAATTTATATCTATACCAGTTGACGTCCACACACATTTATTCATTACTATAGCGTCAGCGTATTCGGAATTCCTCTATTATATGATACAACCAGAACTAGTATACAAACCGTATTCTTATGCGATGATGCTTTTACTTATGATAAACAAGTACGGAAGAAAGGTACCAAATTTTCAGCCAACGACCATACCACGCTGAAAGCACCAGTTCTCGTCCGATCACTGAAGTTAAGCAGCATTGGGCGCGGTCAGTACTTGGATGGGTGACCGCTTGGGAACACCGCGTGCCGTTGGCATTTCATTTTGCCTTTTTTATTTTTTTACAATCAGCGTGGACATCATCGCCGTGTTTTTTTTTTGCTATTATTTAACGAGCCGCGAATTTATATCTATACCAGTTGACGTCCACACACATTTATTCATTACTATAGCGTCAGCGTATTCGGAATTCCTCTATTATATGATACAACCAGAACTAGTATACAAACCGTATTCTTATGCGATGATGCTTTTACTTATGATAAACAAGTACGGAGGAAAGGCACCAAATTTTCAGCCAACGACCATACCACGCTGAAAGCACCAGTTCTCGTCCGATCACTGAAGTTAAGCAGCATTGGGCGCGGTCAGTACTTGGATGGGTGACCGCTTGGGAACACCGCGTGCCGTTGGCATTTCATTTTGCCTTTTTTATTTTTTTACAATCAGCGTGTACATCATCGCCGTGTTTTTTTTTTGCTATTACTAAACGAGCCGCGAATTTACATCTATACCAGTTGAGGTCCACACACATTTATTCATTACTTTAACGTCAGCGTATTCGGAATTCCTCTATTATATATGAAAAATAAGTACGGAAGAAAGGCACCAAATTTTCAGCCAACGACCATACCACGCTGAGAGCACCAGTTCTCGTCTGATCACTGAAGTTAAGCAGCATTGGGCGCGGTCAGTACTTGGATGGGTGACCGCTTGGGAACACCGCGTGCCGTTGGCATCCATTTTGTTTTTTTTATGGTTCCAATATATTTTTTTTTTGCATTCGACACAGTCTATAAATAACAAGTTTTTGTTTTTGTCTCTTATATTTTGTTCAAAGCAGTAATTTAAATTTGTTCTTTTCAATTAAACATACAATTTTGTCAGATTTACTAAGTTTTTTTTATTATTTTGCGGTGACTAAATTTGTATTATTTAATACGACTGTCAATCATTAATCTATATCTGTACACCTAGTAATAGAGGCGATGCATTGAATTCGATCGATGCGTGACAAAGTTCATAAATTTCAAAAGTGCTCCGGCCAGCTGGAAGTCGTAGAGGAAGGAAGAAGATGGGGGCGGAAGTGCAAGGGAGGTTAGGAGATGAGTAGATTGCGAGCGCCACCTCCGCACGATCGTTCTCTCTCTCAACTACGAAGAGAGATGGTGCTCTCTCGGCACACAAATATATATATATATATACTCCTCTGGGACTCACAACGAGGAATAATATCAAAATGGATTCCTCCGAGTCCGCGTTCGTGTCGGCTGTACGTCATAATAATGCAACAATGAATTACGAGTAGTGAAAATATTAAGGATTTTTCCATATTTTCGTTGGTCGAGGATACACGGACAACTGTCAAAACGATATAAAATTTCATTCACTTCGCGAGAATCATCGAATAATCGCGACATGAAGAACGTATCTACGATAATGTACGAGCCCTGATTTCGTTTTATCAACTGGTGTACGTTGCGTTCTGATATCTCGAATCAACGAGGAGGAAAAAAAAAAAAATCTTTCATATCAACGACGAAATTGAGACGACAACGTGGAACATGCTTAAAGTTAACGACAATTTAACCCCGAGTTTAACCTTTTTGACGAAACAAAACGGAGCAGACGGGTAACGGGAATTGAAACCTCGTACATACAACAAGGTACAGTATAATCTTCAAAATTGCGAATACACAAAAAGAGAGGGAGAGAGAGAGAGAGAGAGCCCTGGAAATTACGATTGAAATTCTAAATACTCGATTCAAAAATCACTTGAAATTTGGTCAAAAAAAATATAGTTATTTGGAGTTTTGAATGATATTTATTAACGATCGAATAACTCGAACGACAATATATGTCGATAACGAATCGAAAATATATGTCGCGTGAATCAAAGTGAATTTTAAACTCTTTGTTGATTAATTTAAAAATTATAAAAAGAATTAAAATTATAAGAAAGTAAAATCGCAGAACACATTAATGATAATTATTTGGTAAATTTTACAAAAATTGTTTTTGTATAATAATTTATTTATTAATTAAAAAAATATTTTTTTACCCAAATTTTCTATGAGATTTTTAAACTGTTGCGTAAGTTTTGCTTTTATGTTGGCCAATTCTCTCGTGTAATGTATAAATTTTTGTCTCTTGCAGTTAAATTGTCGATCCGAGAAGGAAAAGTTAAGATTGACTCGATGATACGAAAGTGCCGGCGATTCGTCCAACGCAATTGCTCGAATTTCCGTTCGTATTGAGTTGAACTCGAGGAACGAAAAAGTAGAAAAAAAATGAGTGGAGCAGAGTCCAACGGTACGGACAATCCAAACGGATGGCAAGAATGTGCAAGCTGGTTGACCCGTTGCGGCGCTTTGAGAGCCGATCACAGAGCGAATTGGCCATCCGCGACTCCCTTCGATCTCGCCTACACCCTGCGAGATGGAGTATTGCTCTGCAATCTTCTAAATACCATCGAATCAGGCTGCATCGATATGAAAGACGTTAATCAGAAGCCCCAAATGGCACAATTTCTCTGTCTGAGAAATATAAAAATATTTTTATCAACGTGCAACGCAACTTTTGGATTGCCAGATTCGGATCTCTTTGAGCCTTCGCTGCTGTTCGATTTGTCAAATTTTCATCGGGTACTTTGCACTCTATCGGCTTTATCCAATTGCCCAGCTCTGAGACGCAAATGCATTCCGTGAGTAACAAAATTTGATCGAACGAATTATTAATTCGAGCGATTATTATCAGCGAAATAATTGTGAGAATTTTTTATTATTTTTTGCTCAAAAAAAATGAAACTCGGGAGCAATTATTTATTTACTAAATATTGTTGCAACAAATAAAAATTATTCGTTTTTATTAAGTGAGAATACTCACTCGATTATTTTAATATTTAATTAACGATTCGTTGATCATCGGCAGTGGATTCTCGGTGGGACGTGACAAATCGCAGGAAGAAATATACAAAGATCTGCAAAGCGCAGGAGTCGGGTGAGTCTCGAAAATCTTAATTTCAAATCTAAATTGACGATTGAATTAAATTTAGGATGGGCCTTTTTAAAAATGATTTCTCAAATGTTCCAATAATAAGAATAACGAAGAATCTTCGTTTGCATATCGAAAAAAGAAAAATTTAACATCGCGAAATAAATGAATTCATGTGAAATAATAATTTTGATTATTTTTTGATAAATTTAATTTTCATCAATACTCGAAATGATAAACGCGACGACGCAAACGCTTAATCTTTCGATCGTATTTGCCAGGAATAATTTTTGTTAAATATGGTTTAGCGCCACGACACCAGTTGTGGGTTTTACCATAAAATCTAGGCCCGTGGACCTCGGTGAGTCCCAAGTTTATCAGGAATTACTCTGCTTTTCGACGACTCCTCAACGCGACTGGCCTTCTGCGGAGGAGGTATAACGTCGTTTTTCTTTTATTTTTTATTTTTTTTGTTCCCTGTCGTTAGAATGTTTTGCGGTTGAAAAGAAAAAAAAGAAAAACTATTTTTGTTGACTGTGTCAATGAGAGTCGTTATAGTTGAGGGTTTGGACGATTTATCGCGACTCTCGTCTTTCTCTCTTTCTCACTATCGCGAAACAAAAATTGTCATTTCTCCAAGAATCACAATAAAAAATATTAAATGATGGAAAAAAATGATCAAAATTATTTGAAAAAAGAAGAAAATGTTAGAAAGGGAGAGAGAGAAAATGGTGGTGAGCTACGTATCGGCGCATAGATAGTGCATGGCTGTGTTTTTTTTTTTCTTTTGTTTTATATTATTGTGCACACAAGGCGTGAAAACGAGGGCCGACGAAGGAGATTTAGGAGACGCGAGGGCGACGAGGCAGGTGGAGGGGGAGACAGTGAAGATCCGGTCGGGGAGGAGGATGGCTATGGAGCTTTCTGCAGCCATGCTCAGAGCGAGGAAATCTACCAGGACTTATGTAGTCTGCACCTACCACCTCCTCCGTCTGCTGTGCAGGTTATTATTATTATTTTATTTTTTTCTTCCCCTTTTTTTTACAGCTTTTTAGGACAGTTTTTTTTTTTCAATCCAGATAGTTTACACATTAATTTATATCCTTGAGAGGACACAAATATATTCCTAGCACCATTTTTTTTTACGAGATAATCGTCTCGAGCTCTTATTTATTTTTTATTCACGAGAAATCTTGCATGTTTGTTGCAAAAATCGTCGTAAACGTGTCTGTCGATATATATATATATTTTTTGTGTTATTGTAGCAACCAAGTAAATGGAACTTTTTTTTTACTCGACCAGGAGGGATAAAAACGTCCTGGAGAATTTGTTTTGGCAATTTTGTATTATTCGCGAAAATATAATAATTAATTTGACTCTCAGGACGGTGGAATTTCCGGTGGAGAGAAACGTGACTACGTTGTACAAGAACTCGTGGAAACTGAGAGAAATTATTCCGAGCTGCTTGGTAGTCTCTTGAGGCATTTTGCGCGACCCCTCTCGTCACTTTTACGACCCGAGGACTCGTCGCGAATATTTTTCGGTATCAAAGAATTATCGGAGATCCACGCTGGTGTTCACAGTCAATTGCGAAAAGCTCGCAATGGCGCAGCACTTGCTCAAGTTTTTCTCGATTGGCGAGAAAAATTTCTCATTTATGGCGATTACTGTGCCAATCTTACAGTTGCCCAAACTACACTGCAGGATGCGTGCGCTCGAAATGATCTCGTCAATCAAGAAGTAATCGTAAGGATTTATTTTACGATTCCTTAATGTTTTTTTTTTCCCCAACAATTTTTCCTCCATTCGATTTTATTCATAATTTTGATATTTTCTTTTTTTTTCCAATTCAGAGGTGCCAACAAGAAGCCAATAATGGCAAATTCAAATTGCGAGATATTTTATCAGTCCCAATGCAAAGGGTCTTGAAATATCATCTGTTGCTCGATAAATTGGTCGAGGAAACACCTCGAAATTGGGTCGAGGATCTTCGTCAATTAGGAAAAGCCCGTGAAGTTATGGTCGACGTTGCTCAATATATTAACGAGGTCAAAAGAGATTCTGACACTCTTGACATTATAAAGGACATTCAAGCGTTGATTGTTGACTGGGACGTTCCCGAAGATGCTCAATTGAAGGACTTTGGACGTTTGCTTCGTGACGGAGAGCTCAAGGTAAGAAAAATTTAATCCTGGCCGATAAGTTATTATTATTTATTGTATATTTTTAACAATTCTTTTTTTCATATAGGTAAAAGCTCACGGTGATCAGCGAGTAAAAGCTCGTTACGCGTTCGTTTTCGAGCAGGCTGTATTGGTTTGCAAAGCAGGCCGAAGCGATCAGTATTGTTATCGCGAAACTTTGCGACTCGATGATTATCGCCTGGAGGATCACACGGGGCGAAGAACTCTTGGCAGAGATTCGCGCTGGTCCTATCAGTGGCTTTTGGTCCATAAACAGGCTTACACAGCTTACACGCTTTATGCTCGTACAGAGGAGCAAAAACAAATGTGGATGAAGGCTCTGCAAGACGCAATGGATAATGTAAATCCTGCGGCGTCGCGAAGTACCAATCACAAATTTCGCCTGACAACTTTTGAGACCGCATGCAGTTGTCAGCGATGTGGAAAATTTCTCAAAGGACGAATTTTCCAGGTAATTTATCGAGAATGAGAAAATTTTCTATTTGTTTCTTTTTTTTTTTTTAATCTTCAAATAGAAAATCTAATGAAATTGATGAAATTTTCTTTTTTATTTCCACAGGGATACAGTTGCGAAGTTTGTCGACTCGCTGTGCACAAACAATGCATATCTTACTCGGGACGTTGCATGCCTATTCCACCACCTCCCCCACCCCCTCCACCGCTTCCCTGCGAACGCGCCTTAGCGGCAAAATTATGGTTTGTCGGTGAAATGGGCAGAGACGCCGCTGCTCACAAACTCGATGCGCGCGAAGATGGCACGTACATGTTACGTGTCAGGCCAGCTGGTCAACCTCGTCTCAAACACGAGACAAATTACGCTTTGAGCATTAAGTGAGTAAAAATTTTGTCTCAGATTATTTTTAATTTTTTTCCATACGAAAAACAGCACGTGATCCATACCAATATTCAAATTTCACAATTTTTCGCAATTTTTGAAATTTGTACAATAAATAGCTGCGTTACTTCATAAAAAAAAAAATAATAATTAAGTTTATCATTTAATTATCGAAGAATAATCAATAATTGGGAAGATAAATTGAATCGATCGGACACAAAAGACCCCTGTTTGTACGAAAAGGGTTGATAAAAAAAAAAGTTATTTAAATATTATTGATTTTTGAGTTAAAATTAGTAATTGAAAAAAAAAAGCTAAAATGATTTTTTTTAATTTTGATACGGATTTGATTAGGAAGCAAAAAAGTTTTTTTTCATTTCTTAGGAAATAAATTTTTAGTACTGACTTTTTGTTTAATTGACGTTAATTTTTTTACAGAGCGGACGGTGCAGTAAAACATATCAGGATATTTAAGCGTGACGTTGACGGTGCTGATTTGTATTATCTGAGCGAGTCGCGTTTTTTCAAAAGTGTTGTCGAGCTGGTCGAATACTACGAGCGAGCCTCGCTCTCGGAAAACTTCGAGAAACTTGATCAACGTTTATTATGGCCTTTCAGGCGAGTTCTCGCTAAAGCTTTGTTCGATTTTCGTGCCGTCGAGCGAAATCAGTTGAATCTTCGGCGAGGCTGCCGGGTCGTTATATTGAGCAAAGAGGGCGACGCGAAAGGATGGTGGAAGGGAAAAATTGGCGATCAAGTTGGTTTTTTCCCGAAGGAATACGTCGAGGAGGAATAAGTCAATTGGAATATTAATAATTTTCGTTTTCTTTTTTTTTCTTCTTTCTGATGAACGAGCGAAGGTCGAACCTGGGATTGTCGGATTGCTGATCAAGTGCGCCAACCGCCACCTTATTAGCTCTCTTATTCGAGTCGTCTATTTGTATGGAATGCTGGATCGGCCCTCATCACACTTTAATGCTACCCCAAAGCGCGCGTAACTTTAAAAACAAAATATGATGGAAAAAAAAAGATAAAAAAAAAACCCACCGCTAGACCGCTGATTGCGATTATCCCATCAGTACGCAATTGTTAATGTGATCCATCGATGCTTATGGATTTTACGATGCGCTCCGGATTAGTCCTCGGGCAAATTTTGCACAAGCTCGTTGAAGAAATAACAAAAAATTAAAAAAAAAAACCCGCTATCATCCACAGCTATCGATAGTAGCTCTTATCGAGATACGAGCATCTTGAGAGATAAAGAGAGAAAAAAAAACAAAACAAAATTATGTATCTCCGAATTAATTGAGGTGAAGCAGCAGCAGCAATCTCCAAAAATCTCAATCATCCATTCCAGTTTAGCTCGTTAAGGAATTCTCAGATGATCATAATGAATTTTAAATCCTACAAAATTGAGGGGATAAAAATTATTTTTAATTAATAATTGCACAAAATCATTAAATTTTATTAAAATTTAAAATCGGTGAATTTTCGACGTGTACATACTAAGGCACTACTCGCGAAGTTTCAAAGTCACTTTGGTTGACCGGTTTGAAGTAGAAAAATAAGTTCATCTGTTTTCGTCAAAGATGAGCGAAAATATTTCGTAAGAAAAAAAAAACATAATCGTCATTGAATTTGTTATATTTTTTTTCTTTTGAATATTATTTTCGTTAGAGTTTCAAATTGTCACAAATAAAAACAGAGGCAATTCTGTTTCTTTTGGAGAAAAAAAAAAATCCTCTCAAGATGCTCAATCGATTGAGGTAAAAAAAAAAAACGAAATGATGTTTCGATAAATTCGTGACTATGTCGCACGCCACGATGGACACGCGAATAATGTGCACAAAAATATGACACGCGTAAATTCACGCACACACATCGTTACGCACATTGCATTGTTATTATTATTATTAGAGATGGAGTTGGGAGTTAAAAAAAAAACACTATAAATAAATCATGAGAAATTATATTTTTAACTCGTGAGACGTATTCTCCGATTGTGCCAATAAGATTTAATAATAATAATAATAAAAAATTATACATGTAAGCAGAGACACGTTATAAAAAAAAAAACTTGAAAATCTTCATGGTTATTCTACTACAAAAAACAGGGATTCTCCCTCTTCCCCTCCAACAGCCCCGAGTGGATACACGAAAAATTGTGTATTCGATATTTTTAAAAATCGTGACGTTGTTGATACACAACACTGATAACTTTTGGCTCAATTTTTTTGCACCCACTTTTAGCGTAAATATTATGGGGCTCGGGACCCCAAGTAATGGCGGACAAAACTTCACTCTCCATGCTTTCAGTTGGTTTGCCATATCTATTTCGAAAAGAGTCTCTCATGCACAATCTTATATGCTCTTCCTCTAGTGGCAAAAAAGGCACGTAATAATCAATTAGGCTCGTTCTTATGGTATCGCTTTTGTGAAAACCTCCTTTCTCATTGAAAGCGCCAACGGATATTAAATTTTCAAAATCCCCAAGCATCATGTCTCTTCGATGTTTGCCCTCTTCCCAAAAATGCAACATCTGGTCCATTATACGTTGGCTGCCGGTATTTGAGAGAAATATGAATATTGCTTTGTTGATATTGAGTTTAATGTGCTCGTTCTTGTAATTTATTCCAGTGCGAGTTGTGTAATCGATGAATGGAATGAGAACATTGAGCAGTCCCACGGGCATCATATCTACTTCGTCAAAGACGAACATCGATCTCTCGCAGGCGAGCAAACTTTTTACTATCGTATTTTTTATATCCTCCTGTTAAAAATTATATTGAATTTTTTTTAATTTCTCTCGTCCATGTTTTTTTTTGACATTCTCAACACTAGTCTGTTAAATTGAAATGCTAGTTTGTTAAATTCAAACATTAATTTTTAGCTTGGTAGCCAAGTACAATTTTTCTATCAATGTTTTTAATTTTTTTATTATACTCAAACGCTTCTCTGGTATTTTCAAATGCTAGTTTGTTCTATTCAAATGATATTTTGTTACTTGCATGACTATATTTTCGTCGCGTTTCATAACTCGCAAAATCGCTCGAGTAAGTTCCTTGTAAGTAGAATTCTAACTCGTTATATTCAAAGAGAATAATTAACCTGATAATACGGCAATTTACTCTCGACTGGTGCATATGAGCGACCATTGAAGAAATGATAATAATCGCTCTGAGTGCCCTTTGTGAAGAATGAATCTGCTATCATTTTGGCAACATAATTTTTGCCACTTCCGGGCAATCCGTGAAAGCTCATTGTCAGAGCTTTCGGTGGTTCTCTGGTATTTCTGTATCCCTTGATGGCACGAAGGACCGTTGTCTGGGCAATTTGTTGTCCATGCAACGAGCTAGAAAGCACTCTTTGTAGACCTAAAATATTTTTTTTGCAATCATATAGATTAATAGCGAAACGGATTTCGTGGTGAAAAGGATTTTTCGGGAGGAGGGGAGAGATAGGAAAAGCCTTTGTATTAGCAATGCAAAACCAACGAATTTAGGCGACGTAGTTCGTTGGCATAACTATTTTTTTACATTATAAATCGAGGATAAATCGAGGATAAATCGACTAAATGATTTAGTGATATAAGAAATACGTACTATCTATGTTTATCGGTATCCAACGATCAGTGCAACATTCGTTAACTGCACACTTGTCGACATTGTTGTACATATAATAAGCTCCCCAGGCCCCAAGGCCGACCATTATCGTGACCGGATCGATGAAACATGTCACGAGCTCGATTTGCAATATTGCCGCGATAAGTAAATGAAGTTTTCGCATGATTCAAGTATTTTACATGAAACCTTGAAATTCTGAAATAGTGAATTCTAACCTATGATATGAAGAGAGTCGTTCCGCTCGTATCGCGTACGCGATAAACTTCCGGCCGACAAAGGGATACTGAATGCCAATGAGAAGATTTTTAACATTTAGAAACAATGAACGATCCTCGCGAACCAACCGCGATCGCGATTTTAGTCTGCCGGCCGGTGTCCGGTTGACGGATTATGCGAGATTTCAAAATGGCAATTTTTGTTTTAGTTATTCTTGTGGCCACATTGGTGAATTGACGGCCATTCATACAGAAGCGGGATGTACCAAATCGATAGGGGAAAAATAAGGATATCACATCGTAAGAAACTTATATCGACTGTAGAGGAGCTTTGGAGTTGCCCACGAAAGGTAAAATATACGCTAATCAGGCATAATGAATGTAAAAAAAATGTTAATTCGACGATTACAAAGATTTGTGTATCGAGAATCATAGATTCTTGAACTTCCGGTGGTCTATTCGCCATTTTTTATTTTATTTTTTGAGACAATTATATACAATAAGGATATAAATTTGTGTGCTGCGTTTTTACTTAATCGTGAAAAAATTATCATAATAATTTCGTTGATCAACACACGTAAAAAATTGCGTTATGTACATGAAAAAGTTTTTTTGAGAAAATTTGAAAAGAAAAATTGTGTTGTCCAATTGTGACCTTGAGTTGAAAAAAAAATCCGCCAGCAAGTAGAGCGCCGCCATTGCTCTGATAATGAAAATCCATAATTACCGTAGACGATAACGATACTTGCGGCGATACCGACGTAGGAGAAATGATAATGCCGGGAGAGTTAAAGCGCTGCTGGCTGCTACGATCATATGGACTAACACAACAGAGGCAGAAGGAGAGAGAACAATATTGAATAAATATACACTCCTTCCTCGCGCACTGGTTGCGCTCCCATTATAATCGCGTTGAAGAAATTGTCAAAGTTGCAAAGTCACTCGCTTACATTACGCACGTTGAGCTTGAGTTAAACTTTGACACGTTAACGTACAAGCAACGAGAGTTTTCTAAGTTTCAATATATTTATACGTTTATATATATATATATATAAATAGAGGTTATTAAAAATGGCGTCCGCTGAATCGACGACTGTGACCACGAAATATTTTACACGTGCAGAGGTTGCAAAATACAAAGATAGTGCCGAAGCCTGGATTATTATTCATAATAATGTTTATAACGTAACAGCATTTCTCAGTGAGGTAAGTATGTTAATTATTAAAAATCATCAAACTATATCTACTAAAATTCCCGATTGCAAAGTGTCATTTTTTTTTTTACGTCTTCTTTTTCTCTCTTTCTCTTATTCGTATTGTCAAGCACCCTGGAGGTGAGGAAGTTATAATCGAGCAAGGAGGAAGCGATGCTACGGAAGCATTCGAAGACGTTGGGCATTCGAGCGATGCCCGACAAATGATGGAACCTTACAAAATCGGTGAAATTACTCTTGTATGTGCGAAGCTTCGAAATTTGAAAAAAAAAAATTATCTGATAGCTTTTTGTCTAAAAAAACGACACGTCGCTTACTTTTTGCAGGAGGAACGAAATGTTTCTTCAAAGGAGGAGAGAAAAGCGAAAGATTGGTCCAGCGGATGTGACGAAGATGAAAATTCGAGGTATTGGAAAATTTATCATTTTTCAAAACTCATCAATATAATTATACTAATGACTCATAGGCCAACTAACGAGAATCACAGGCTTCGCGATTATTCAAACTCAAACGGTTTGGATCGTACATTGAAATTTTGCTTTTTTCCCAGCGTTATAAAAAAGAAAAAAAAATTGAGAGTTTAAATTTTTTTTAAAGCATGTCTTAAATTTATGATGTAAAAATAATAGCTGCTGCATGGTGATGTGATTGGAAAATTCCAGTGGATCATGGAGATCGTGGCTGATTCCTGTAGCGCTAGGCGTGCTAGCGACCCTCGTCTATCGCCATTTCATTGCTGCTCATTAGGCCGAAATCATTCCATGGAAAAAAAAAAAAAAGTTATCTAGAAAAACTGAGTTGTTTTTTTTCCTCAATTCTTTCTTTCTTCATTGACTTTTACATTTATTTTTTACGTGACTCTTGTTAGCATTGACGAACGATTGTTATACGGTTTAACTGATTTTACCCACTGCATAGAATTTTACAACTATTGTAAGGTATTTTTTGATACCCATTTCTGGCCACTTGTGAGAGAGAGAGAGAGAGAGAGAAAAAAATAATGATTGTCGTCGGCAGAATTAATCAGAGTCGGTCTATACATTACGCATGAAACTACGCAAAAAAAAAATAAAAAGACAAATCTATGTATGTATGATTGTACACAAATGTACCGTTATGAAAATTGTGGTAATAGTAGTATATGATATATATATATATATATATATTATATTGATATGTAATCGAAAATAAATGAATTTAATTAACTTGAATTATAACTTATCTATGCCGGCAAACTTAAAATAAAGTGAAGAAAGGGGGAAAAAAGGTTAATCAATTGTTAAAAAAAAAAATGGCTCTTAAAAATAAAATGTCATTTGTCAGCGATATATTCTTCAACAGCTTTAAGCAAATTTTTTCCTGTGTCAGCTTCACGATACACGAAAGTTTATCCGAGTCACCGGAAACATTTTGAAAACATTCAAATACAATTTTATGTAAATAATTGATTATCAATTATTTGTATAATTGAAGATTTTTGACGTAATTCAAAAGTTCATATATTTTAACGAATTATTCTATAGATGGAGCTATTTGGTAAAATATATGAAGATGAAGGTACTTCTAGTACTTTTATCTTCCGAATGGCTCTTGAATCGCTCCATCGTCTTTAAGAAGTAGAAAAAGTACAAATATTCACAAGTTCTTCCTCGTAAAGGAAATCTTGATATATTAAAAAAAATTGTGTTTGTATATGGTGGGGGGGGCTTGCTAAATTGCACTATAATTTTTATAAAATTCTTCAAGTTTCTTTCGTTTTATGGGTTTTTGAGCTTCTTGAAAATGAATAAAGTACAAACGGGTGAGAAAAATAAAGTTATAAATTGGCACATTTTTTCCAATTGACAAAAAGCGCCCTCTATCGGAATAAAAATGGCAGTAGACGCAGCAGGTCAAAAGAATACTCAAAAATGACAAAATTTTACATCATCAGCGAATATTTTTGCGCGAATGTCTTAAAAAAATGTGAACCTTGCATTAAATAATGCATCAGATAAATTTTCATAAAAAAAATAGTAGATTATAACGAGACGAAAAGATAAATTGATAATTCATCCGCCAGATGTCATGGCGACACAGCTGTTCTCTCAATATTCGTATATTTTCTCCTATATTTCCATTGTACGATAAGCTTATCGCGGCAATTTTTGTTTAGAGACAGATTTTATTTGCATGCATAAGAATTGCCGCTCGCAATATGATGCCCGGAAATTTTCGAGCCGCGTAAGAATTCAATAAGAACAATAATCATCAAAATAAAATATGGCAGATTTACGAAAAAAGTGCGTATTTTATTAAAACTGAAACAGAACAAAATGTGGAGACTTTTTATTTCGGTCGAGCCCATTGAAGGACGATAAATTAAATGTAAATCGAGCGCTATATACTAAAGCACGATAAAAACTGTAGTATATTTGAGAATACGCATGCACTCGATGGCCTAGTCAAAATGAGCGTGTTAGTGTATCGAAGCGACGAATATCGAGCGTCACGGGGCGCCGACGCCGCGAGCACTACAGTTGGTCTGTCTCGCTCTAAGGATAGCTCAGTGGTTGGGTGCTGCTGTTATATATATATATATATATATATGTGTGTGTATATGTATAAAATTGTTACTGGATATTCGCTTCTCGGCAGTTGTCCCATCTCTAGCCAACACAGCGGAGCTTTTCTCGCGGCCGGTCTTGTTACGAGTCTCTTTTTGCACGTATGCGCGCATCATAGCAAATTCACACAAACACACCCTTGTGGATTTATTAAACAAGGAGAGTGTATTAGAAATTGTCAGTACGTCGTCAATTTTCGTGAGGAGAGCATCGTCTCTAATTGCCGTTCCATTTTCTCAATACTCGTGATTTTCGTCTGCAGCATCCATGCGAAATTCTCATATCAGATGTCATCATCTAGAATAGGCTGAAAGGAATTTAAAAAAAGTGCTGGACACTTTTATTGTCGGGGGCCAAAAGGAGAGAGCACATTTGTGCGAAAAATAAAACGAAACGTGCTTCCATATTCGAGGGTGATTTTTTTTCAGTGAGGAAGAAAAATCGAGGAATTGAGGCGAAGAGAAAATACGTCGAGATTGAAAAGAAGATTTTTCTACAGGAGCGGCTCCAGGCGCGAAGCCAGTCACGAGGGGAGGCTTTGTAGAAAGAGAAACTGTACGAGAGAGAGAGAGAGACAGACAAACTTTTAAAAAAAGAACGAAATCTTCCCTACAGCTTATCGTACAATTAGTACGTTTTCTCGACAATTTTAAGGACATTATATTACGTTTTATAAACGGATATAAAAAGACGAGGATAAACGTGATAGAAGAGATAAGCGGCCGCGAAGTGGAAGCTCTGAAAAGTCGTCACGGTGTCATGAGAGGCGGTTTCACGATCCGCTCTTCTTGTCGGTCCCTCATAGAGTCATGTATGTCGCGCCCTTCAAACGAGGTAAATTTCATCATAAACCATTATTATTATTATTATTGTTGTATTTTTTTATTATGGGTATTATTATCATTATTGTTGCTTCCTATCATTATTTCGTAATCAATACAGTGACAATATTTACAAGACGTAAAATTAACATTTATCGAATTAGTCAAATTTTATTAGTCCGAGAGTAGCAACAGTCTAATGATAAAATTGCCGTACTATTGATCGAAATAGCTCAATCACGCGACAATGGCAATGATGAAATCATAAGACATATCGAGCGTGTGCGCCTCTGGGGTAATCGTCGTTTCTCTCTCTCTCGAGTGAGAGAGAGAGAGAGAGAATTTCGCGGGACGTCCCAATCATAGTCAATTGTAGTCACACACGCTCCATGCTAAAGCTCTTCAGTCGCGCAATTTGTCCGACACGCGTTAAACTTAACATGTCCATTTATTATTCGCTCTGGGGCCTCTCGTGATCTCTTCACACTTTAATTTTGCTTTATTGTCCCTTTCTGTTTCTGTCTCTCGAGAGACAGTGAGTGAGAGCGAATGAGAGAGAGAGAGAGGCGAAGATGATTCGTGCCGTTAAATGGGGCGGTCCAAGTTACCGCGATGCACTCTTTCCGCTCTCGGGTGCAATAAAATAAATTCGAGAGATTTTTCGTCCTCTTGTTTGAATTAATGAGGCGCTGCATGTGAGCTACGATTCATTAATGAAATTTGCGGTCATGCGCACGCGCACCTCGATTTTCGTAACATTTTTTAATATCAATGAAATTGAGATAATTTCGATTCTTTCATCTATTCCCTCGTGACGAAGACGCGCTCGCATACCGGCATACAAAGTTATACAAAGTGATACAAAGTTCGTAAATACTTTAGTACACTCTTTATCCGCATGTGCGCGCTCTTCTGCTTGCCAAATGAGTTCGAGACAAAACTTGGACGAATGCAGCGCCCCTCTGGCGGTTCTTTGTGCGAATTTATATCGCGCGCCTGACACAATAAGACTGTATACTCTATGCTTGTAGACCACCGCGTACGCCTTTCATGATTTTATTAGACACTCCGCCACATATATAGTGCAGAAATGTACGCGGATCACTTGTTGGCTCGCGAAAACTATGCGAGCACGTGTGTGCGTGCCAAGCAATTAAAAAAAAAAGTTTTTCATACACTAACGCAATTTTGCAGCATTAGCCTGCAGCACATGCATATATATGACGTAAATTCGCTGACGAGTAAACAGCTGTAGATACAATCGCGCGTTATACCTATATCGTGCCTCGGATAAAACGTCTACCCACGCTTCAGAGAGAGAGAAAGCTAATTATATGCACTCACGAGATCTCGAGAGTTTGTACACTCTTCGATTTCACGACAAAGACTGTGTAAGACGTCGGTGACAATTAAAATAAGAACAGAGACGTATACTCCACCTTGAATATCAGACTGTCTCAAAACTTCTCCTTTTACATAGAAAGGAAAACGAGTAAGAGAGAGAGAGAGAGAGAGAGCTAATTGGTAAGAAAGAGAGGCTTTTGGAACTTTTAGGTTAAAAGAAGAGCCAAGCAATAAAAAAAAAGTTTTTATACACTGCATGCAATTTGCATCATTAGCGTACATCACAATATGACGTAAATTCGTTGTCTCAAAGCTTCTCCTTTTACATAGAAGGGAAAAAGAGTAGGAGAGAGAGAGAGAGAGAGAGAGAGAGAGCTAATTGGTAAGAAAGAGAGGCTTCTGGAACTTTTAGGTTAAAAGAAGAGCCAAGAAAAGTTTTTCATGCACTATGCGTGCAATTTGCATCATTAACGTATAGCACAATATGGCGTAAATTCGTTGTCTCAAAGCTTCTCATTTTATATAGAAGGGACAAAGAGTAGGAGAGAGAGAGAGAGCTAATTGATAAGAGAGGCTTTTGGAACTTTTAGGTTAAAAGAAGATCCAAGCAATAAAAAAACAAGTTTTTATACACTGCGTGCAATTTGCATCATTAACGTATAGCACAATATGACGCAAATTCGTTGACGAGTAAACAACTATAGATACCTATATCGCCCCCGGATAAAACGTCTAGCCACGCTTCAGAGAGAGAGAAAGCTAATTATATGCACTCACGAGATCTCGAGAATTTGTACACTCTTCTATTTGACGACAATGACTACATATCTATAAGACGTCGGTGACAATTAAAATAAGAACAGAGACGTATACTACACCTTGAATATCAGACTGTCTCAAAGCTTCTCCTTTTATGTAGAAGGGAAAACGAGTAGGAGAGAGAGCGAGAGAGAGAGCTAATTAGTAAGAAAGAGAGGCTTTTGAAGCTTTCAGGTAAAAAGGAGAGCCTAGAGAGATTTATACTTCGTTCTCTTGACGCAAGAGGCCCTTCTGAGAACATCAAAATTAAAGCACATTTCAGAGATAATTCGCTTTAGACGACTTTTAATTATCCACTAATGTGGTTTATCAGTTTAAGTATAAAATACGATGAATTATCAAATTAATTAAATTGATTAATCATAAAATTAATATTCGAAATAGAATTGATAATAATTATAAAATTTATTATAAATGAGAGTACAAAAATACTTGACAACTGAATTAAATACACGAAATTATTTTCTCTGCGTTATCAATATGGTGAACTCGCTCGATGAATTAATAAAAAAAAAAATTAAACTGAGAAAAATGAGAACGAAGAATCGATCGGTCGAGGCCAACAATATTGATTTTTAAAATTTTACACCCCTACGTTTTTATTCTGCAAGAGTTAGCCCAATTTTTATTTTTCGCTGATATTTAGTACGGAAAGTAACCGCATCTCGGCTCTCGAGGCGCTTTAACGCTTCCCTACACATTTCTTTTTTACCCCTCGGACCAACTATTGCGTCATCTTTTTTCTCTTTCCGCGATCTTTCGCTCGGGGCGCTCTCTCGAGAACGTCACGCACACACATACTCGACTATCCGGAGCTTTCTGAAAATATCTCGTTCAATGTATTTCTATACTACTAGCGTTACAAGTTTATACCGTCAAAATCCCCTCGAACGCACTCCGACAGCCGAATATGTCGTTTTTGTCCGCGCGCGTTCGTCAATCAGTGGCCATAAAATCATCTGGTCGTTGCATTTAATTTTTCTTCATCTTAAAAATTTCTCATTATATTTCGGCAACGGGAAAAATTTCATTTCAGTTTTTTGCGTTTTTACGCAAATTTTTCATACGGAAATGATAAATATTTGCAATTATATTTTATCTACGTAATAATAGAGAGAGAGAGAGAGAAACACTCATAGAACATTTATAGACAAAACATTCCGCGTTTCATTTATTTTCTCATTTCCGGTCCATTATTTCCATTTTTTCAATCTAATAATCATAATTTGTTCGATTCAGCATCAAAAATATTTTACTCAGTAAGGATGAAGGAAAAAAAAATGATGGACCAAATCTAAGAGTCTGGTCAATTTTGCTTGGAATGCCCCATATATATTTATATTTTCATCTTTATTAATTCTTCAAATACATTTTCTTTTAATTTTTCCGACGCCAGAAATCCTGGCAAAAATGATTTTCAATTTTAATGTGCGTACAAAATGCGAACGAGCAATATTCACATATATATATATATATATATATGTATAAGGCGTCGTCTGCGTGTTGTGTATAGTTTTTCGACATCGTTCTGCTCCCATTTGGAAGAAGAAGACTTGCGAAACGACTCTCATCGATTAACCAATTGAACCGCTCCGTTAACTCAACCGACGGTACATTAAAACGTCTCCAAAGTCAAATGACCATTTGGTGGATCGATTCAATATTTTTTATTTCTTTTTACCAAATTTTCATTTATTTACGAGCTTTTTAAAATGCCCAGAATTTGAAAATGATAAAAAAAAGAATAATAATGATAATTTATTGTGTCATTGTCGTGCGTATATATAGATCAATCCTGGCGTAGTTCAGTGACAAAAAAGAAGAGTTACAAATATCGAGAAAAAACAGCAGCGAATAAAACGACTTGGAAGATAAAAAGATGAAAAATCTCGCGTGTCCTTGTCGCGTGCGATAAGCACGAAATTGCGCGTCGAGACTCTCGAGTGATCGGATTACCGTCGTTGATGGTCCAGCGAGATTAATTGGTAATTTAATTCTGACTCGCAACACAAGTCCAAAGCCATATAATATAACAGATTAGAATAGCTAAAGAACCGCCGTTTTCGCGATGATTATGTCGCGTTTGTTTATCCTACACTTTGTTGCATAGTTCGTCTTCACTGTTTCATCATTTTTATAGCTTCTTTAGCTGCTTATCTCCGCTTATTATCTATATCTTCATCCCTTTGGCGTCAGATGATCGCTCAAAAATCTCCAAATATACTTGAAGCGATTTGTGCTATATCCACGCCGCGCTTGTGTCAACGAATTCAGAGACGCCTGAATTCGTTGCTTGTGTGTAGTAAAAAAAATTGCCTTCCCCCTACTCTCTTCCAGGCATTTTGGACAAAACGAATATTATTTCTCGTGTAGAATTAAGCGACGCGTTAAAAACGGTTTTGTTTATGTCGAAAATATTAACGGTCTGGGAGAGAGTATAGGGAAGGGGCGATTTGTTAACATTGGCCAGAGTTTTACATCGTCTTAAATCGACTTTAGAGGTAATTAACAGACGCGTTAAAAACGGTTTTGTTTATGTCGAAAATAGTAACGGTCTGGGAGAGAGTATAGGGAAGGGGCGATTTGTTAGCATTGGCCAGAGTGTCACATCGTTTTAAATCCACTACTTTGGAGGTTATTCTAGGATTCATTTGGCTCTATTTCAACGTATGTAAAACTGATGAAATTTTACGAATTTTTGCGCTAATGAATGATAATTGACAATTTGTAGGACGCAACCAAGGTATGTGCGTCCAATTCGAATATTTTCATCGGGATTTTGGCTCGTACGTTTGTAAATTATTAATTTTCTCATAAAATCACATTTTGCTCAACTGGTGGCGCCCTCTGACATCGCTCTCGG
Organism: Dyspetes luteomarginatus; assembly: GCA_963669185.1. Lineage (NCBI taxonomy): Eukaryota > Metazoa > Arthropoda > Insecta > Hymenoptera > Ichneumonidae > Dyspetes > Dyspetes luteomarginatus. The sequence continues at coordinate 1,620,826 of OY769907.1, forward strand.
ACGCTTTTTCCGTTACGTTATTTTTCTCGCTGTTTCACTCACGCGAGAAAATTCCTGATTTCCGCCAAATCTCTTAAAGCTGTCACGTAAAAGAGTTTATTTGTGACGCTCGTGTTTGTATATTTTATTTAAAATGCTCTCGTACAGCTCTTTGGCGATTCTCCCGGATTTTTGAGGCATTTAATTGTCAAGAAAACGAATTTATTTGCGTGGCACGTGTGTGTACTATTTTTTTTTATTTAAAATGCCCGTACGGCTCTCTCCCGGATTCTTGAGGCATTTGAGAAATCGATATTACATAAGAAGCAACGAAGTGACATTGAGGACTAAAAAATTTCACCACCTTGAATTCTTAGCGAGAGCTCTATTAATGTTATGGCAGCTGAAAAAAAAAAAACGTCTCCTGTGACATATATAAGATAAAAACTAATAGCACGCGCGAGTGGAGACTACGTGGCTCGAATCGATAGTTTCACTCTAGTGCCATAAGGTCACCTTGAAATTTAATCCCGAAAAGAGCATCAAACTTTGTTCTCCTCTCCCTCTTCTTTGTGTGCCAATATTTACTATTTTATATGCAAGAATAATATTGCATCTTTTATTCATTTCTCTCGTTTACTCTCGTCTTTGCCTCAATGATTCGGCTCAACCTTTTTACTTCCTTTTTCTCTCACATGGTCGTTTTTCTCACGAGTTTTCCCGACTACGTGAGCGCTTAGACTTGTCTCTATAACTATATATATATATATATATATCAAATTCATCATACGTATAAGCTAAAGTCACGAGGTAATTTTTTTGGCTCTGAGCCTCCTTCTCGTGGCCTCTCTCACTCTCATTTGTTTTTCGCACACTCTCGATGATATTCTATTTCTGTTTATATTGGCCCACTGAGCTCGGGGCGCCACGACGCATCGAGTCAATAATAATTCTCATAATTCGTGTCTCGTGACTTTTATTTTTGTTCTTTGGCTCTGTGTGTGTGTGTACGCGAGCGTGGGTTACGATGTGTGTGTTATTGAGTTATATAGTTGGGGAGTCTCGCGCTTGTAAATCCTCGGACACTATATAGACATATAGATATAGATACAAATATAAATATATACAATATAAATATAGAGGGATATATATATATATATACATATGTGTGTATGTGTGTGTGTATGGAGTGCGAAGCAACACGAGGCGAGTCTCTCAGTTGTTAGAGGGATGCGATACAAGCCGGCTGAATCGTTTATCGCGCGTCTACAGCAACGTCTCGCCAGTAATTATATCTAGAAAATCTTTTTCTTTTTTATCTCAGTATCTTCACAGATAAGGGATGGCATTCTTTAGTCTTTTTTTTAACGTCAATCATCGAGCCAGTAATTTTCGTTCGATATAGATATATATAAATATATACATATATATAGAGAGAGAGCTTTTAGTGAATGTTAAATATATGCAAAAGTTTACGACTACAATTAAGCATATTATAGAGAGCGATACCAGAGGCCAGATCAGCCATCTAAAAAGTAACTTTTTCTTTCAACATAAAAAAAAAAAAATTGAGCTTTACTACAAATCCATCCGACTGTAAATAAGAGAATATTCGTATTTTTTTTAAATATTTTTTCTTCAAAGAGTAAATTCTTGCAAACTCTAAATCGTTTATTTCTAACGAAATTTTTCAATTTTTTAAAGCACTGCACGAAGAAAATATTTTTCAGATTTATATTCAAATAATTTACGAGATAAAATAGGATTTCTCGAAAAAGTCGATCCCTCGAAAAAAATCGATCCCTCGAAAAAGTCGATCCCAAAAGAGCAAGTTTCTCTAATATCATTCGGCACCTGCAAAGTCAATTTTTTGTTGAGAAAAAACGATTTTTTTAAATTATTGTATTGTTTAAAGTAGGATGAGTTTGAAGCAATGGCAAAATTGTTTTAATTAATGAAGATAAGAAGATTAATTGAAAAATTTCTAAAGTAATTTTTCGTTGCTGATTTGACGTGAAATGGCTCATATGTGGGTAGCGTGGGTGGATATATAGTGCGGTGACGAGATTAGTGCAATGTGTCGCCGTACGATGGCGCTCGCGGGCTTGCGTAGTCTCTCATTCGGTGTAAGGTCTCCGGGGACGACTGTGTCAAGACTCTTTGGTTTTTTTTTTACTGCGCGTTGATGGATAAAATACGATACACGCGTCACCCGGCAACAGCAATATTACATGTGCATGTCTCCATTTTACGATCGAACTGGCCACTTGTCGATAGACCTTCCACTCTCCCTCTCTCGGCGTGCCTCGTGTGCCGAGGCTTGTCCACATTTTACCTTGACGAACCTACAAAGTCGCGAAACGAATAATAATAAAAATGCGCTGCATATATCTCATTATTTGAGCTTCGAGTCGATCGACACATTTTTCAACCCTTTTCGTACAAACATTCGTGCCCGATTCAATTTATCTCCCCAATTATTGATTATTCTTCGATTATTAAATGATACTGAAAACATTTCGTTTTTTTTTTTTTTTTTTTGCCGAATCAAATAAATTCTACAAAGTTCAAAGTATGTTGACAAATTTTTAGGAATTTTTTCAACTACTGTGAATAGGAAAAAAAATCGTCAATGTCGATAGACTCATGTTTGCATGGATCAGGGATCGTTTTTCATGTGAAAGAGAAAGAGTTAATGAATTTCATGACTATAAATTGATGGAACATAAAGTTGTTTTGGAAAAGCTTTTTTTTTTCTGATACTGATAATTTTACTATTTTATTATTATTATATATATATATATATATATATATATGGATAATTTTGATATTTATGAATAATTTTACTATTTTATTATTATATATATATATATATATATATATATATTATAATAATAAAATAGTAAAATTATCAGTATCAGAAAAAAAAAAGCTTTTGAACTTTATAAGCTCTGACATTTTTCATTGATATTTACTTCCACACCCGTGCGTATACAGTATATGAGGCGTTCTTTGTGTCCGCACGCGCCACTCTTATTCATTATCAAGGATATGTAACTCGATACTAGGGATAAAGTATGTATATGCACTTGAAGACAAACGTGACGTTATCTGGGCTATGTCGCATCAGCAAGTCTTCAAACTGGAAACTTGCATGCTCTATTGAGACGGAGAAAGTTTATTCCAATTATTACTTATTATTCTAATTATTATAATTTATTATTCTAATTATTATCATTATTTATTATAATAATAATTATTATTATTGTCGTTATTGCACTTCTTATCGTCCAATAATAAAAACATTAAGTATTTGAGGAATATTCGACTACGAAAATAAATGCAATTTGTGAGTCTAAAAATCTTTGAAAGAGCCAATTTTTAACCCTGCGTGTTCACACTGGGTCTTTAACCCTCAGCCGGCAACCTATGACGATATCGTCATAGCTGACTTTGGCACTTGTTGGTATCTCGGGAAGGAGAAGCGAGCGCTGTTTTTTGAATGAAAACTGCTAGAATATTAAAATGAGACCCAAAACTGATTGGCTGATTTTTTTTTGGGAATTTTTGGACACTCCTAAGTGGGTTAAAAGTAGCCGATGACGATATCGTCATAGGTTGCCGGCAGCGTAGTCAAAAAAAGATGTTGCCGGCAGCGTAGTCAAAAAAATATATTACCGGCAGCGTAGTCAAAAAAGAGGTTGCCGGCAGCGTAGTCAAAAAAAAATATGTTACCGGCAGCGTAGTAAAAAAAAGATGTTGCCGGCAGCGTAGTCAAAAAAATATGTTACCGGCAGCGTAGTCAAAAAAAAAGATGTTGCCGGCAGCGTAGTCAAAAAAAAATATGTTACCGGCAGCGTAGTCAAAAAAAATATGTTACCGACAGCGTAGTCAAAAAAATGTTACCGGCGGAGGGTTAAAGGAACACTGACCCATTTGCACACCGTGTAACGAAAAATCGTAGTGTACACACGGAGGATTAAAATTATAAAATTTTCCACAACTTCAATTTGAATGAATGACGTGAAAAATAATAAAAAATATTTTACAGCTACCGTGGGACATGATCCGGAAACGGATAATGAGAGCCAATTGCAGCAGCAGCAGCAGGGAAATGGCGGAGGTTCATTGTGGCTCGGTGAAACGGGCGACACGACATCATCGAGGAATTCCTCAAACGGATGTAAAATTCGGACACCGAGACGACAGCAAGAAAAGCAAGAACAGCAAGAAAAATCGGAACAGCAGCAGCAGCAGCAGCAACAGCAGCAGCAGCAACAGCAACAGCAGCAGCAGCAGCAAAAACAACAAAAGCAAAACTTTCATGGCTGTATGGGGAATGACGAAGACGGGGGTGGAGGGTGCGGAGGGATGGAGGGGACGGACCCAGAGGCGAACGACTCTGTTCACCTCAAGAGACGGGTGGGACTCGTCAGTGGGGTGGCTCTAATCGTCGGCACAATGATCGGATCTGGAATATTCGTTTCGCCATCTGGCTTACTCGTTAGAACTGGCAGCATTGGCGTCAGTTTTATCGTATGGACCGCGTGCGGTATATTAAGCTTGTGCGGTGCACTCGCATACGCTGAGCTTGGAACGATGAATACGAGCAGCGGTGCCGAATACGCATATTTCATGGATGCATTTGGCGCCCCACCGGCATTTTTATTCTCCTGGGTCTCAACGCTTGTCCTAAAACCATCACAAATGGCAATAATATGTTTGTCATTTGCTCAATATGCCGTTGAGGCTTTTGCCGCCGAGTGCGATCCGCCACAGGAGCTCGTTAAGCTCGTAGCTCTATTGGCAATTGTCCTAATATTGCTCGTAAACTGTTACAGCGTTAATCTCGCTACTGGTGTACAAAATGCTTTTACAGCAGCAAAATTAATAGCGATTTTAGTCGTTATTGCCGGTGGCTCGTACAAACTCATACAGGGAAATACGCAGCATCTTCAAAATCCTTTTAAAACAATGGATGGCTCGGATTCTGTTAACATTGGCAGATTAGCTACGGCTTTTTATACCGGTCTTTGGGCTTATGACGGTTGGAATAATTTAAATTATGTCACCGAGGAGATAAAAGATCCCTCGAAAAATTTGCCAAGATCAATTATGATTGGAATTCCACTAGTTACGATCTGTTATGCTCTCATTAATGTTTCTTATTTGGCTGCCATGTCGCCAACTGAAATGATTGATAGCGAGGCCGTAGCTGTCGTAAGTAAAATTTTCTTTCTTGAATTTTTTTTTATTTGGTTTTTTTTTTTATCTTAATTGTCTCTTTTAAACTTTTCAGACTTTTGGCAACCGCATACTGGGCGTGATGGCCTGGTTAATGCCCCTGTCAGTCGCTGTCAGCACTTTCGGCTCGGCAAATGGAACTCTCTTTGCCGCGGGACGTTTGTGCTTTGCCGCTTCTAGGCAAGGTCATCTTCTTGATTGTCTGAGTTACGTGCACGTGCGTCGCTTTACACCCGCACCTGGCCTCATCTTCCACTCGCTGGTAGCAGGTAACAAAATAATAAATAAATAAAAAAAAGCTCAAATGTTGAGCATTACAATTTTTCGTAATTATATTGTAAAAAAAATATATTTATTTTTTATTACCCAGTTCTGTTGTACCAACGGTGATGGGCATGAATGAAATTTAATTTTTTCGTGGAACAATAAATGTGGTGATATTGTGGGGGTCGACGAATCCGAATTGGTGCCTCAATTGACCTCTTTGGCTCCAATTATACAAAAAATGTGTATTCTCATCATTATCAACTAAATGTTAAATTATTCTCGATTGAATTCTCGTACATTAATTAAATTAATTGTGAAATTATCGTTCAGTCACTCTGAACGATAATACTTTTTCAAAATGCCAGATTTTTCAATCGTATCTACATATTTTATTTTTTAATCGTCGTAAAATCATTTGATATATTTACACTATATTTCTATTGACCATAAGAATTTTATTAAATTTCCAAAATCTAATCATACGTTTTTTTTTCTGCATTTTTCAGGGGCGATGGTACTATCCGGAAATATTGATTCGCTCATAGACTTTTTCTCCTTCACCGCTTGGATATTTTACGGTGGTGCTATGCTGGCGCTTCTCGTAATGCGTCGTACACGACCAAATCATCCGAGACCCTACAAATGTCCTCTCGTAATACCCGTACTTGTACTGGGCATATCAGCGTACCTGATCGTGGCGCCAATAATCGATAAACCCCAAATCGAGTATCTGTACGCGGCTGGATTCATCGGAGCTGGAATGTTCTTCTATCTCCCATTTGTGAAATATTCATATGTACCGAAATTTATGGGTAAGCAATATTGGCGAAGTAAAAAAAAAAAAACCATCCATATCGTGCAATATTATCCTTTTCCGGCCAATTAGTTTCCTTCAGTCACCGCTAGGTGGCCATTGTAGCCCGTAAGGATTGACAATAGAATTATTTCACCCTGAGGTAAAATTTTGTCCACCATTTTCTTATTCAAGAATTACAAAAATATCGCGAATAGTATTCGATTCACCGTATAAAATCGATTCTTTTTATTTCTACGACCAGTGCTGCCCCTTGCGGTGAATTGTTGGAACTAATTTCGCGAAAAGGCGATTTTTTGGCAAAATTTAATGAATTTTTTTTTTTATTCTTACAGAGGCAGTTAATGTTTTTCTCCAAATGTTGTTGGAAGTTGCACCGACAGCTGCTGCATACGACTGATGAATTTTTAGTTGGCCATTGAATATGCTGCGCTCCCACCTCCTTGGGTTGCCATCATAATTACACAAAAAATACACACAAATCAGTTCAATCAAATGCCGAATCATTCCATTGTGGCGCTGGTTACTGAAGAATCTATATATTTATTTTCTATTTACGATTAAAAAATTCTGATCCGTAAACAAAAACACACATACACACAGAGGATACAAACGTATCTACATATCGTCGGAAATCGTGAACGATGGGGTGGATTCAGGAGTGAAATGTCAGAGGTGAGATAAAATGAGGGAGAAAAAAAAAATAAGAAAGATTACGAAAAGAATAATAAACAAAAATATTATTTTATTACTGGTTATTCTTGGTATAGTATACACAGAGAGAGAGAGAGACCGTTATTGTTAGCGATATAGCCAATTAATGTTGTGAAAACGGCAATAAAGAACAAACAAAATTTTCAACCAGTTTCATCCTCGTTATACAGTCACAAAGTTTGAATCAACTTTTTCCAGGACCTTTTTCAACTTTTCCATAAATTCCTAAGATTCCCGAATCTTTGTCAGTCCGTTTTCTTCTCAATTTCCGTTTTACGAGACTCTTGTCAGCTCCTGATATCCGTTCCTTCTTGATCGCCGATTGCTTCACCTTTCGTCGATCCTCCTTGAGCTTTTTGTAATTTGACCTTTGATTTTTTGGAGGACGAGCTCCGAGCGCGATCGCTGCTGCTACTTTGACTCTTTTTGCCTCGACATTTTTCAAACCGGACATTCCAAATTTTATGACGTCATAGCGCGCTCTCTTCATTGCCAATTCTTGTTGTTTCTTAAGATCGATTTTTTCATCTTGATCGTCTTGATTGCCACGTTTTTCGCCATTTACAAAGCCACCAATGTCCTTTTCACTATTTTCGAGAACTGGAACTTTTTTCTTGTGTGCGATGTACTCGACAGACACAAAATTCTCGTGAACGTTCTTTTTGGAACGCGCGCAACGCGTTTGAATGAAATCATCCGTCATTGTGATGATTTAATCCAAAAATTGATTCTTTTTATCAAATTTTAGAACTTTATCGTCCCTCTTTTGGAGCAAATTAAGAATTTTGTGTATTTAAAGAGGTTATGTTACATACGACATATACATATATATAGTGATAGTATGTACTTAAAGCGCGCGCACCCCCCCCCCTACAAGTAAAATCGTACAAATGCTCGTGTTGTGTGCAAGAGTGTACGACATAACCTCTAAAACGCAACTAAACATCAAACTTTGAGCACACGAGATATCTCTCATAACCCAAACACTTGTCGATGTATTGATAAAATTGCTTAGAATTTTGAAAATTTTCATCCTCCAAAATGGACGAATATCCTGATATAAATGTGCGTCTCGCGATTCATCGGACAGATATGAATTTTATACCAAATGACAACATTCAGCCGAAATTTTATACTCCGGGAGAAGAGATTTCCGGTCAGCCGGATTTTTTAAGGTCAATTAAATAAATTATCAATTAGCATGAATATGATTTTTGTTTATTTTTAAATTTCAAGCTCGATTTTATATTATATTTAATTACAGAGGTCATGGGACATACGTCGATGAGGAAGAGAGCTTGAGAGCCTCAGTTGCTGGTGTCCTGGAAAAGGTAAACAAACTTATATCCGTCAGACCCCTGAAGACGAGATATCAGGGAGAAATTGGAGATGTTATTGTTGGAAGAATTACAGAAGTACAGCAGAGTAGATGGAAAGTGGACACGAATTCAAAGCTTGATTCTGTTCTTTTACTCTCGAGTGTTAATCTCCCCGGAGGAGAGCTGGCAAGTATTTTGTATTAAATCGAAAAATTTATTTTTATTTTTATATGAATAAATTAATTAATTAGTAAATTCGTGAATAAATAAAATATTTAATACTTTTGTTTAAAAAATAACTGCAGAAAAGTCCTGATATTTTTTAAATTATGCAATTTAATTTGAATTTTTTTCTCAAATAAAAAGGTCATCGTCGTTTTTTATTCATTAATTAATTTACTTTTTTTTTTTTACGAGCTTCATGTAATAATAATTTATTATTGCAAATTCAGAGAAGACGATCAGCCGAGGATGAGCAAACTATGCGACGTTATCTTCAAGAGGGCGATCTCATTTGCGCCGAAGTCCAGAGTACATTTGCCGATGGTTCTCTCTCCCTTCATACACGTGTCTTAAAATATGGCAAATTATCCCAAGGAATAATGTTAAAAGTTCCACCTGCTCTGATAAAACGGAAAAAAACGCATTATCACAATCTGAGCAATGGAGCCATTTTGATTCTTGGAAATAACGGATATGTCTGGATCGGCGTCAGTAGTTCAGACACGGATCGTTCCGAGGGTGGTTTTACCCAAGATTTATCCCGAGTACCTCAAATCGATCGTGAAGTTTGTTCTCGATTGCGCAATTGTCTGATGATTTTAGCCGAGGCGAATATACTTTTGACCGACACTTCGGTCACTTACGCCTACGAGGAATCGTCAAAATACAATACGAGCGAATTGTTACAACCGGAAGTTATGGTGGACGTTGCCCTGCTAACCCATCACAGGCTCAATCAGTAAAGTAGTCTAAATTTTTGTGCGAAAGAATAAAAAAAAATTCGTACCTAAAAAAAAAAAGTTTCAGTCACAATCCATATCCCAATTTTCTAAATTATGTACTCGTAAAAAAAATTAAAAAAATATGCGAAAACATTGACGACATTCCGATAATATTCTCGAAATCGATAATATTAGTGACGCTAACGCAACTATTACGAAAATGTACACGCTGACCTAAACTTTTACGATAGAGCGCACACACGACTCCTCTTCTCTCCTTCTCTTTTTTTTACTCACTCTTTCGCGGTCCGCCGACAGAGAAGGTCGCGTGTGTTTGCGTGTGTGAGGTGTTGCTGAATTGTGGCGCTTTATTCCCCTGCCATACACACACATATATATATATATAGACAGTATATATCATAAAACCCGCGGTCTTGTCGTATCGTTTTTGTGTATACAAAATTTGCGCGTCGTATGTTTGGCTATGTAACGTTTGAGGAAATAGAGAATAGAGTGTTGAATATCGATTCAACAAATGTCCTGGTAACGTAAAAGTGTTCGGTTAAAGAGCGAGAGAATGGACGCGTGCTTTACGGCTTTTGACAAAGATTGCGATGGTTTTTTGTCAATTGAGGAATTTGAGCTAATATGCCGGGCATTATTTCGCAACGATCGTGGGAAAATTTATGGTTTGGATGATCGACAGTTGGTCGAGATATACGATATATTCGATACAAAGGGTGACGGTAAGCTCGATCGTGAAGAATTTGAGGTGAGAATAAACCAATTTCATATATACTATATCTATATATATATATACACACGTTACTCACAACTAAACTATAGAGTTTATCGTGTGCAACGAAAAGTGAGTCTACAAATGACGATATGGACGGATCGATAAGTTTCTTGGAATAGTAGAGAGTTTAGTATATGATACGCGTCCAGTCAAACCGGAAGTAAGATAAAACCATGGAACAATGATAAATCGAACAATTTCAAATCGATGTCACACAGGTACACGATTATATGTATATAGATATATACGGCCAATATACTAAACTAGAGTTTATCTTGTGTAATGAAAAAAAGAGTATGCTAATGACGAGATGACTCGATAAATTCGTTGGAATAACGTAATAGTGTACCGTGCGCGTCTGCAGTCAAACCGGAAATTAAGTAGGAAAAAATCGTTGAGCGGAAATACAGCAAAACAAAATGTCGAACATTTTCAAAATTATTCGATGTTTTTTAAATACGTTAATACATATATCTTTATATATATATAGACACACGTTACTCACAACTAAACTATAGAGTTTATCGTGTGCAACGTAAAGTGAGTCTACTAATGACGAAATGGACGGATCGATAAGTTTCATGGAATAGTAGAGAGTTTAGTATATGATACGCGTCCAGTCAAACCGGAAGTAACATAAAACCATGGAACAATGGTAAATCGAACAATTTCAAATCGATGTCACTCAGTCACATGATAGTATATAGATATATACGGAGAATATACTAAACTAGAGTTTATCCTGTGTAATGAAAAAAAGAGTATACTAATGACGAGATGACTCGATGAATTCGTTGGAATAACGTAATAGTGTACTATATATACCGTGCACGTCTGCAGTCAAACCGGAAATGAAGCAGGAAAAAACTGTTGAGCGGAAATACAGCAAAACAAAATGTCGAACATTTTTAAATAATTCGATGTTTCTTAAATATGTTATTACACACACATATATATATATATATATATATATATATATATATATATATATATATATAATTTAGTATACAATCGCGTTCGTAGTCAAACCGGAAGTAGAATATAAGAACATATATGTGAATAATCAAACGTGTGTGTTTCAGATATGCTGGAATCGTTGGATAAAAATATGCACAAGACCGAGAACCGCTTTTCTCATAGTCGATGTGCAAAATGATTTTATCTCCGGATCATTAAATATCAAACAATGCGCAGCCCAGCACGATGGCTCGGAAGTTATCGAGCCGATAAATCGACTTCTCGAGACGGTTCCATTCGATTCAGTATTTTACTCTCTCGATTGGCATCCCGTCGATCATGTATCGTTCATCGATAATTTACATATGAGGTAAAGTTTTTGTTTTTTTTAGGCCGATCGTAGCGCCATCTGAACTTTTTTTTTTTCCTCTCGTAGGGACGTCGATCCGTCGAGTCCGATATCGAAGGACGCTGCGAGAGTCTACGACACGGTGACCTTTCGCGGACCTCCGACCGTCAAGCAGCGTCTTTGGCCCAGACACTGCGTTCAGGATTCCTCGGGTGCCGAACTTCACAAGGATCTAAAGATTGTCGACAAAGCTATTAAAATTTACAAAGGCACAAATCCCGACGTTGATTCTTATTCAGTTTTTTGGGACAATAAAAAGCTCACAGAGACAACACTCTCGTCACAATTGCAGGCTAAAAACGCTACTGATATTTATATTTGTGGTTTGGCTTATGACGTTTGTGTTGGCGCTACAGCCGTTGATGCTCTCACTAGCGGTTATCGCACGATTCTCATTGACGACTGTAGCCGCGGTGTCGATCTCGTCGATATTGAAAAAACAAAAGCTGCTGTTATCGCGAGTAATGGCGTCATTGTAAATTCGAGTCAGGTTAAGGCAATGGTTGAGGGAAAAGATCGCAGACCCGAACTTGGTTACAAACTCGCTTTAGAGCTCAAACATTTACTTTTAAATTCGCGATTGAAATGAAAATAATCCTATATCGTAAAATTCGATAAGATATTATTATTATTATTATTTATCATTATTATTAAACAAAACACACCGGTTTTAGGCTTAAATTATTGCTTCCATTTAAGAGTGTTTCGGGAATTCCAGGTAGCTATAATGAATTCTATGTGGTTATCGAATAAAATTTAGTTTCATTATAATTATTACATGTTCAGGATTTGTTTTTTTTTTTTTTGCTCTTCGATTATGAAATGAAATAATCCCAAACGTTATGCAATTTCGCTGATTTCTCATTGCCCTTTCTTACGCCAACGAAGAGATAAACTTTTATTTTTGTTTCCGCTTGTGCGATTGCCGCGCCACCTGGCGGATTTTGCGGGCGGCGCGAGAATAACGCCGGCCGTGTAGCGAGTTGGTGCAAGCGTGGTACGGCACAACCTAACCTCACAAATGTAAAAAGTGTCGAACAAAGTCGAGAAATAATCAATAATTGCCGAGTGTTTTTGCTGAACAATGATAAATAAATAATGTTGAATTGAAATACTTAATTGAAATAATTGCAACACACGTACTGTCACTGAATATATATTAAAATATAGAATACAAATATTCTCATAATGCTATCGAGAACATTATTGACGCATCATCAATTGTTGAGACAATTTCAAAATGGCCGACACTTGACAAACAGAAAATATTCCGAAAAATCAACAAAAGATGATATCGATAATGTGAACGATCAGTCGCGGGTGTCAGAACTATTAAAAAGTGCGGCAAATTTTAATGAATCGACTGATAAAAGTTGGTCGACGACTCCATATCCAAATGACGCCCCATCGACGCTTCAGGAGGAAACAATTGAAGGCCCCAAACTCGATCCGACTGACGCGTCGATTTTCTTGTTTCCTGGACAGGGTACTCTCAAGGTCGGTATGATACAGCAATACATGAAATTTCCACAAGTCCAGGATCTTTATCAAAATGCAAACGAGGCTCTGGGCTACGATCTCGCGAAACTTTGCCTCAACGGACCACAGGAACGTCTCAATAGAACGGAATTTAATCAACCGGCTACAGTTGTAGCTTCGCTCGCAGCTATTGAAAAACTCTGGGAGGAGAGACCGAGAGCTATCGAATCTTGCAAAGCTGTAGCTGGCTATAGCGTTGGCGAAATAACTGCGCTCATTTTTTCCGGGGCGATAACAATTGACTCGGGCATTAGATTGGCCGGTGTCAGAGGTGCAGCAATGCAAAATGCTGCTGACCTAAAACCTCAGGGTATGCTCTCAGCTTTTTGCTCAGCTTCCGCAAAAGTACCAGCTATATGCAAAGATGCTGAAAAATGGGCGCTTGATTTGGGAATTGAAAATCCTGTTTGCAGGTATGAAGTAAAAAAAAACATTCTAATTCTGCAATAATCTATGATTATTTACGATATTTTTATAATCATAAATGGAATTATTCAAATTTCAAATACTCTTCTAATTCCTTTTTTTTCCCCCCTGAATCCTTTGTGGTTCAAAAATCCTTTTACTTCTAACTTTGAACTTGAAAGCTCTTGAATTTTGATATTAGAAAAAATTGAACTTAACTTCGAACTTAAATTGTCAAAATATTTAAAATTTGAATTAGAAATTGTGAATAGTAGAAATTGTGGATTGTAGATGGGAAATATGAAGAAATTGTGGATAGTAGATGGGAAATATGAAGATTTTTCCAATTAATCATCAAATAAATCATTGATACTTTTTCTGTGACTTTCTTTTTTCCAGAATTGCCATATATCAGTACACCCAAGGAAAAATAATAGCAGGAAATGAGGAGGCGCTGCAGTACATTGAAAACAATAGTGAGAGTTTGGGTCTTCGTCGTTTGCGCCGAATTCCAGTATCGGGAGCTTTTCACACACAGCTGATGGAACCAGCATTAAAGCCATTCATGAAAGCCCTTGATTCGGCTGATCTCGAGGATCCGAGAATCGACGTTTACTCGAGCGTTCACGGAAAGCTTTACCGTTCGGTGAGGGATATCAAAAAATTATTGCCAAAACAAATAGTTTCACCAGTTAAGTGGGAACAGGTGATACACACAATTTATGAAAGGCCACCCGGGATGGCTTTTCCAAGAACCTTCGACCTCGGCTCGGGTGGCACGATGAAGTCAATATTGAAAAAAATTAACGCCAAAGCCTGGGACTCTTGTTACGAATTGTAAAATTCAATCTTAGTATAGAAAAACAAAAATCGAAAAAGAGAAAAAAAAACATGTAAATAAAATTTTCTTTTTTTCCCCCCATCTAAGTCTTGTTCGGAAAAAATCATTCAAGTTTGTCGACAATAAATCTTTTATTTTTCTTTCAAATTGAACAAGCTCGAGATTAGGAGGCTTACGAATTAAAAAGAAAAAAAGATTTAAAAAAAAAACATAAGATCGTACAGGAATCGATCGATCTAGAGTGTAGTATACAATCTTTCTACATACACAGTTATAGTTTCACAGTAAATGCTATTTTTTATCTCCATTGGAGCACATATTAACGTAGTTGAAAAACTTATGTGTAGATAATTTTTTTTAAATTTCTTTTCAATAAATCCAGACATTATTTTTCGAGATAAATTCGCATTAATCTTAGCGCAGGTAGGGAGTGAAGTATGGAATAATCTACAGCACGATAGAGGGAAGATCTTTGAATACGTTTAATTAAGCGTTCGATCGAGATAGGAAATTGATTGAAGCTCGATATTTCTTTTTTTTTTTTCTTCCACAAGGAATTCATTTTGTGCAGTCAGACTTGAAATTAGTCCGTTAGTAAATTATTAAATTTTACTGCTAGCATTATCATTAAAAAAAAAGCTGCCTCGTAGATTTCTCTAATAAATAATTAAATGGCAATACGACGTGACGCTAGAAAATATATTTTAAAATGCTCCAAGAAAGCAAAAAGACTTTTCGCCATTTTTCTTATACAGCATAAGAAATTATTTAGCTGGCAAGGTCTGTTTATGACGAGAATAAAATAGAAACTGTAGTTCTTGAAACAACAAAATATCAACGACAATTAATGTAATCTCTACATTGTTTCTTTTCTTTTTTTCAACATCGTGTGCAAATCGTCAATGTTAAATGCAATTTTGTTTCTGGTACAAGTTAAACTACTGCTGATTATGTTTTTTTTTTTTCACTTTTCTTTTTCTTACTTTCACATATATTACTCTTTTTTTATACCTTCATCATATATTAATATCAAATATATTATAGCTCTTAATTTTAAATAATCTTTTAGGGAGATTTGAACGATACAGGCTGGTCGAGCCAATTAAAATGGAAAAAAATTACTTTGAATGCGTTTTTTTTCCGCAAATTTTTGTTTTACGACACGATCAACATTGATATAATTTTATTTGAAATTGTTAAAAATGAGTTCACCAGTTTTTGTTGTCCATTAGGGCATTTCGCATCGCTCAATTCTCCTCAATTAAAATCTTTGACGGGCAAGAGTGAATAAAAAAATTTCGTAGGTTTATATCGCGAACGAAGAGTTTTTTTTTTTTTTTTCTTGCGACTATCGGCAAATCTCCATGAGGTTTATAAACGACATTTAAATACTGCGAATGTGCCTAGGTCTTCGTACAAGCAAACAACACGATGACAAACCCGAGCTTACTTTTGCCAATTCGGACAATCGCAAAGATCTTGTAGGAAATTCAACCTTCTCAGCGAATAATTTGCTTGAGTTTGGTATTTCGTCCTCGGAACGATGTATCAGAGTGCCGTTGACATATACGACGTTCGCTGCACCGTCCTCGGGTACTGTCAGCGTTTGGTAACCGTAAGTCGCTTCTCTCTCGATTCGCTAGAATTTTTAAAAAATTTTGTTCCCAATTGTGATAAATTTTTTTAAGCATAATATTTATTCAGCATGAAAAATTTTAATATGGGAGAAAAAGTAATTGCATCAATTATAGTGAGGAAAATTGAGTAATTGAGGTGTAAAATATAAAAAATTACTAAAATATGGCAAATTTTTGGAAATTATCGCTCATACGATTATTTGGGTTATCATTCAAGGTCAGAAAATATAACCAGATCTGTAAATGATGCTGTTTGAATGACAAACAGTCATTTTGGAATTACAATAATACGTTTCATTTAATTTACTACGAAAAATTTATCACCTTTAATACTTCTTGAGATTCCTTGCCTGCGCCCACGCACATAACGTCTGGACCGGCCATAGTCACCAACGCTTTCAGACGTTTGGCTTCAGCAACCTTTCGGGCAAAATTTAAAATCCAGATAAGCACGAAACGATTTGTTTTTTTTTTGTTTTTTTTAACCAATCAAATCAATTAAAACGTGAGAGGTGAAAAAAGACTTTCCATGCATTCGAATAATTTAAACTCTTTCTGTTCATTTCACAAGTGATTTTCTATTGCAATTTTTTTCTGAACTATAATAAATGGCAGAAAAAATTGAATAAAAAAAACATTTTATAATGAACGTTATGAATTAATTGACAATAATTAGAAACTTTTCGAGACGTTAAAATTTGTCAAGGAACGTTTTTTTCATCGAAAATTATTATTTTTTTTACGTTGTTATTATTAAATGTTCGATAAACAGAAATGATGCTTGAAGGGAGTGCTGGAAATTCGGATCAAGTGCTCGATAAAATGGCAAAGAGTGGGAACATTGTTAACCAGAGTCATTAATATAATAATTTAAAAATAATTGATAATTATTTGAAATGTTGACGTCAATAATTAGCAAAAAAAAATTGATTATTATTATTATATTATTTTTTTTTGCAACTCTGGCATCAAAAAAAGCAACGTGATTTGTTGTGAAAACGAAATGGAGTATTTTTGTGTATTTTTCTTGTGTGCACGAGAGCCAATTTAGCGAGCTCCAACCTTGAGCGAAGATGTGGAAAGATTCCCTACTATGAGACCTTCGCTGCCATGCCCCACCTTTAATGAGAAGACATTCAAATGCCCGAAGTGAGGAAAAATAATGTTTTCTTTTTTGTTTTTTTATAAATAAATTGTCGAATGAGTATTAACAAAATGGATGAATAATGCAGTTCGTGTTATGAAAAATTGTACGAGTTAAATTTTTTAGTCACAAAGCCAATTAATGTCAAATTGTTGATGAAAAAAAATATTTTCTTTTAGTCTCTCAATCGATACCTTTATAGGAACACAGGGATATTCTGGAAATGCAGCGGCTACGGCACGAGCACCGGCTTCGTTGGTGAACTGCGACAGACCCACAAAGAATTCTCTGCCTGCAAATAGAAAAAAAAAATTTAATCAATGAAACAAAATAATTAATTAATGAAGTTCAGAACGGGAGGAAAAAAAGTTTACCAGTGAATAAAACGTCGCCACCATCCAAGCGGGCATTTTGATCCGCTATCTCGACCAGAGGAATATCCAGTTCTTTTTTCAGTACTGCTCTGATAGTTTCAATCTTCAACGAACATTTGAAAATTGTCTAAATTTCTTTATTTTAATACTGACGAGTAATAATAACTACAGCAACAACAATAATAATAATAATAATACCCAGAAGAAAGAAAAGTTCATCTACAGGTAGGAAACAGGTAAATTTGATAGAATGTAAAAATTTGGGAAACAAATTATTAGTTTTGAAAAAAATTGTTTTTCGGAATATTCATGGCTTTATTTAAACAATTATACGAGTGATATTAATTTTTATTGGTAAAACGGCATTTTGTAATAAATTGTTTAACAAAAATATGGAGATGAGCAAAATTACGTCAATTCTTATCTCGTAACGCGATGTATTTTTTGTTTTCACTTTTTTTTTGTTTTCGTTACCTCCTTGAGCCTCGAAGGTTCTTGGGGTCGAGCTATGAGGGCTGTACCGTTGCAAACAACCGCGACATCCTCGACAAACGGGCAAAGTGGGGAATTTTCATCTGGTGGCATTTCAACAACATCGATACCGAGTTCCCGCAAAAGATCGGCTACTGCCAAATGTTGTTTTCTAGCCTCGTCGAGAATGACCTCGCCCCTCGTCCGCAGAGACAACGGAATTCTACAGAGCACCGCGTGTGTATACCGATGAAGCGGCATATCTCTTCGAGATATATGACAAACTTTGTTCAACGAGAATACGAAAATTATTTGTATTTTAAATGCGCACTTTTTCCACTATCCAGGGGGGGGGGGGGAGGCTAAAACATACGAAGACAATTTGAAATCTTTGACGTTTAACGCGACGACGCCATCGTCAAGCCAGACGACGAATGTTTTTTTTTTTTTTTCGTTTCGAATATCCATCGAGAATGCGAAATGTCACGAGAGGAGAAAACTCGTCCGACAAGAAATAATAAATTTAGTTTGCACAGTTCACCGACAGATGGCGGGCCAGCGGTCTTCCCGGAATTCAGTAAAATTCATCCCATAGAATTATTAATGGTTCTCGTTGACTCTTGTAATTACTCCGTTATTTTGTAAAAAGAATCATGATAAAATTGTCTCGTGGCCCAGGAAACATTTTTGCCGTAATAAATAAACTATGCACGCTTTAAATTTGAAAGAAAGAAAAAACATAAAAGGACAACACTGCGCATGATCGAAACAAAAACACATGCACGCTCTCGTTTGGGCTCGTTGACTTTCCAACACGCGCACGTTTGCTTTTTCTCACTTTCATAATCCGTTTTATAGGCATGAAGAAAAAAAAAACTGTACAAAACCAATATGGGGTCTTGATATGGATCGTTTGTTAATCGTTTCGTTGTTGAACATTTTTTCGATAAAGTCAACGCAAGTTATTATTCATTCGGAGTTTATATCGTCGCAATAGTTCCGTTTAACGGCCTTTTAACGCGACACCCGACATCCTGTGAAGTTAAAGCCATTTTTAGTACGTACGCGAGAGAGGGAGATAGAGAAAGAGCGAGAGAGAAGGAAGAGTACGTGGACGTGGTGAGTTTACATTGATGGTTTTTATTACAATTTTCGATAAATATTCTTGCTGCTCGAAATTTTAACATCTTGATGACGATCTTGAGTGATCTTTTGTTCACATTTAACCCCAATCGTCCGAGAAATTAAAGATCATCAAATCTCAAAATGGTAAAAATTTCGGAAAGTTTTTGATAAAAATTCACATCTTTCAATAATAATAATAATAATAATTTTGTTATTTGTTTATTAAGGAATCTCGTCTATAATTGTAACACATTTTTTAAAACGCTAAAAAAATGCGACAAATTAGATAATATTATCGTTCTAATTCAACAGATTGTGAAAATTTTGAATCCAGAGTCCGAGTTGACGAAAAAAAAAAAAAATCGTTCTTCCAGATTGACGATTCAAGCTAATGACAATATGTCAAATTTGCCAAGATGTCGCAGGGTCAAAAGACCGACCATATTGGCCAAGCGCTCACAATTAGCCAAGAAAAATATATATAAAAAGAGATCTTACAAACCACGTGAGTATTAAAATTTGACAAAAAAAACTTTGAAATTGCAAAAAAATATATATATATATTCACATAATATATAAAAAAAAAAAAAAAATTCCCACAGTGTATGAGAAACTCAAGGCCAATAACAATGCCCTGGCCAAGGCATTGTCAAAAGAGAAACAAGAGTATCAATATTTGGTTTCACAAAATATAATGCTGACAGGAGAAGTACAGGACCTTGGCGTCGCTTGTAACAAGCGTGATGTGAGTATAATGTCAAAAAAAAAGAGAATATTTTCATTATTTCTCATTGTCATTATAATTTCAATTTGTTTCTTTTTATAATAAAATTGAATTATAAATACAAGTTTCGTTTTGTCTCTGAGGAAAGCAAAAAATCCAATCGAATAATTTAAATATTTATTTTATTTCGTAATGACAATATTTCAATTTTTTTTAATTACTATTTTTCGTAAAAAAAAACAAAAAAATTGATTTTTCGCAGGACATAATATCGGGGGTATTGAAAAACGCAAAGGAAAGCCTGCAGCTTTTGATTGCACTCTCTGGTCATGTTACAAATACAATTGCATCGTGCCAACAAGTTGTAACGACAACGAGATACACACCGAGAAAATCTATGAGTGCTGCTGAGAGTATGAAATATCGTCAATATTCCATTAATTTTTTCTCTCTTTGATACGTTAAGCGCCTTGTCAGTTGGTGGGAATTTACGGTGAACTTTCCGCTTAGGCGGGGTCAGTCACTGACGCCGAGTGATCGGTGCGCTGTGCCGCCTGAACGGAAAGCAGAGCAAAATCGGCTTCCCGCTCAGCTTGTTAACAATTTTGAGACAAAATATTGTAGCAAAAAAAAATTGATTCTTACCCTCCATAGTCACACTGGGTAAAATTGAATCGTCGATTTTTTTTAGTGAAAAAGTGTCCTTGCGACCTCTTTATGATTTTTTGAAATTGATTATCGTGAAATTCTCCGGTCGTGTAACACCTCCGTAGGTTTTCATGATGTAAAGCGAGGAAAACCTTTTTTGTTTGATTTTAACGAAAATTGTTTTTAGGGAGAGAATCAACGAGAAGATTATCCGGGAAATCACCGGCTCGGGGTGTCGTACAGCCGATGGTCGGTGGTCATACAATAACAAAACCTACAATAAACTTGAGCAGGCTCAATATACAGAGAGAATACAGAGTGACAAATCCACCAAATTTGAGCGATATTGATGAAGTTTTAACGACACCCGAGCAAAGTCCCTCGACACCACAATCAACGACACCCAGTCGTATGCCGATCACAAGACCCTTAAACATGGTACGTTGAAAATTATGCGTCGCTTATTTTCCCCAAAAAGGATAAAGAATGGAATTGACGAAATCGTGTGGATTTTTTTTTTTTCCAATTCATTAATTTTGGGTATTTTTAGCAATGGAAAATTTATTTATTGAATTTTATTCAATTACAGATTACCAGGCGGGTCAATCGAATGCCAGAACGTCTTCAAGTCTCGCTGAGAACGAGTGGTGAGTTTCAGCTAGCGACAAACAAAATTGCTGCATATAAAAAAAAAAAATTAATTCATTAATAATAATAATGTTATTTATTAAAAAAAAAAATGACAATATTTATCACTGAGGGAATAATTTTGTAGACGAGGACGAGCGTCGTTCCAGTGTCGGAAGCAACCGAAATTCGAGTCGTCACTCGGTTCGTCGTTCACGTCCGAGTTCCGAGAGAAGATCGTCAAACGGTACAGCATCGCGTCGAATCAGCGCCAATTCGACGGAAATTCAAGAGGGTGAACGTCTCAGAAGCCCGAGAGTGGCACTTCACGATGTCTCGAGACTATTGCAAAATTCTCAGAGCGTTAATATTCGAACGGTAAATAATAACTCGAAAAATAATTCAAAAAAAAATTGTAAAAATTAAAATTTGAATGAAAAACAAAACAAAAAAACGTCAAATCTTTCAAATTTGTTTGTCTTGCTTAGCAATGTTTACTATTTTACAGTTATTGGACAATTCGTCAGACATGGATTTATCGCATTCAGCACATAATGAGGAAACAAATCACAATGAGAGTATTTCAATCAACGAACCGGAAGAAACGACAAATGCGACGATTTTTGAGGACTCGTCAGCAAATCTGCCAAACGAAACGATTGGCCAATCGAAACAAAACAAAAAACAAAAAAATATTTCTCAAAATGATACAGACGATCCCCTCGAGGGACCAAGTTGGTTGTTGAATGATTCGGAAGTCGCTTCATTGTCGAGCGAAAATGTCACGACGACAAGCAGCGATGTGACTATCGCGCACAAAAGCCACAGTGAGGAAAAAACTCATAAATTTAATGTCAATACTGAGAATGAAAATTCTCGAGTTATCGAGGAGGACATTCCTGACGAATTGTCTCGTGTTAGACAGCAAAAAATACAAAAATTCAATGATAAAAGCGATCACGGTGACGCTGAGGATGACAAAGGCAATGACGACGACGATGAACAAACCGTCAATCTCGCTACACGTTGGGCCAATTATACGACCAATTTTTATCGTAATCTCAATGACGAGCAGGACGATCGTACGGAAACTAATATAGTCAGTTTTGTGACTCGTACACGAGGCAGTAACGTTGACGATGCCGAAGATTTTACCCTTATGTGGAGACCCCAAGGTACGGGACCGGCAAAAAATTATAATTTTGGATTGAACGATCTTGAATTGCCGGTATTGGAGAGCCCTATTGTATCGGCAAGGGAAATTCGGCCACTCGAATCTGAAGAAACGACCAAAGTCCAGAGAATCAATACGCCTAATTTTATTGGTAATTCAGTGCCAATTTGCCCGAGAGCTAATGAGGATGACTCGTTCTACGATCATAGAGGACTCGTTATGCCGTCATTGCCGGAAAATCCGGATGCTCGACGTGCAACCAGCATTATCGAACAGGAAGAACAATCAGACGATGATGATTCGATAATCCGTAAACGTAAAAGACCCCACAAGAGATTCAAACATTTTGATTCACCGAGTGATTCGGATTATACGCCGACACCGAAACGCAAAAATACGAAACTCAAGCATAAAATCGACAGCAAAAAAAAAGATCCGAGCTCGGCAAAAGTTGTGCTCAAAAAACTCAACGATAATCATGTTAAAAAGAGATCTTCATCACCGGAAAATTTACCATCACAGGATACTGATAATCATCAGTAAGATACAATTTTTTTTTTCTCTTTTTAATTTTGACAAGAAAAAACTTTATTTTTCATTATTTTGAGTGTTGGATCTTCAATTTAGACAGATCTTGATCGACATTTGCTCGAGTTGAAGGCTTACAAGAAATTCCTTTTTTAATTCTGTGGATCTTTCTATATTTATCCTGATTTTCTGATTTTATCAGTCACAAAGTTTTGACCCGATAGCTAAAAATTTCGTACAAGTTGGACAGTCTGAAGATGTTGAAAAATTAAAAATTTTCAACATTTTTATGAATATTCTGCAAAATTTTAAGTCCTTCAACGATTGTGCCCAAAGTCAATCTAAAATAAACTTTTCTGTTGTTTGATCTGTGTAAAAAATTTGCGAGAAAAGCTGAAAATTTGCATTAGTAGAAAAGTATAAAATTTCAATGGTCATTTAGGGTCATTAGTAAATGAACGCTTAAAAATCAGTCCCAGTGAATGAACACACGTGTTAAAATCACTATATACAGATATACCCCAGGTGCAAGTGTTTTATTTACTCGGGTAAGTCACGGGTAAGATAAAATTCTAATGACAATTTGTATATAATTATTAAATTTTTTAAACAGGCAAACAAGTCTGGCATCGATTCATCGTGACCCTTCGAGTGACTCGGAAGTCAGCAGCAATGCTAGTTCTAACAACAAGTTACAGACAAGAGTTCCAGATCGTCCTAGACGCCAAAAAGCACCGAAAAACTTGCAAGAGCCCAGTTTGGGAAAGTAAGTTTTTGAATACATTAAAAATAAAATATCATGAGAAAATTACTAAATTTTTATTTATCACGATTACAGAAAAATGAGAAGAAATTAATGGAGAAAACGAAATAAAAGGACAATGGCTCGAAGCGAAGAAACAGACTTTTCCTCACAGTAGAGGCAACACGATTTTTTTATTTTTCATTATTTTATTCCCGCATAATTGGATGAATCTCCAATTCGAAGCGGGCTGCTTCCATCACTTTACAAGGTTCCATTTTTTTTCTTTCATTTGTTTTTCTGCAGCAGTTTGTTTCCTCATCCGTTAATGATAGAGCATAAAAAATCGCGTTATCTATTGCGCCTATAATACTGATGTACGTAAGGCTACAGTATTTGTATTTGTAAAATTGATTGGGAGATTTACTTCGAATAAAAATTATTGGAATTACGACAATTCAAATGTCTGAATTCGTTGGCTGTGCCCAAATTACAGCAACGAAGATGACCTCTGACCTCTTTGTTGGTGCTTGGTGCACGCTTAGGTGTAACTTTTACTACCGTAAAGTTAGCACTATAACTTTTTTATGATTTTACATATCCAATCGATTGATGATGATTGGTAGCGTAATTAAACTTCCTGTTAATTTTGACGTCACTTTCGGTTTAATTTGACGTCGCTTCCTATTGCCATGACGTCACTTCCGGTTAATTTTGACATCACTTCCCGTGGCGATGACGTCACTTCCGGTTCAATTTGACGTCACTTCCAGTCGCGATAACGTCACTTCCGGTTAAATCCGACGTCACTTCCGGTCGTGAAGACGTCACTTCCGGTCGCGTTGACGGCACTTCCGGTCACGTCACAGCTGGTCGCGATGACGTCACTTCCGGTTGAATTTGACGTCACTCCCGGTCGCGAAGACGGCACTTCCGGTCGCGTTGACGTCACTTCTGGTCGCGATAATGTCACTTCCGGTCGCGAAGACGTCACTTCCGGTCGCGAACACGTCACTTTTCAAATTTCAAATTTTGTAGCTTCGCCAACACGCCGAATGATGGCGCCACCGTCGTGGCGGGAAATTCAAAATTTTGCTTCAAAACTTTTAAGCTTCGCTTACTCGCCGGTAGATAGCGCCACCGCCGTGGCGGGAAATTCATTTTTTTTGCATCAAAAATTTTAAGCTTCGCTTACACGCCGGTAGATGGCGCTACCGTCGTGGCGGGAAATTCAAATTTTTGCTTCAAAATTTTTAAGCTTCGCTTACTCGCCGGTAGATGGCGCCACCGTCGTGGCGGGAAATTCAAATTTTAGCATCAAAATTTTGGAGCAACAATTTGAATTTCCCGCCACGACGGTGGCGCCATCTACCGGCGAGTAAGCGAAGCTCAAAAGTTTTGAAGCAAAAATTTGAATTTCCCGCCACGACGGTGGCGCCATCTACCGGCGAGTAAGCGAAGCTTAAAAGTTTTGAAGCAAAATTTTGAATTTCCCGCCACGACGGTGGCGCCATCTACCGGCGAGTAAGCGAAGCTCAAAAGTTTTGAAGCAAAAATTTGAATTTCCCGCCACGACGGTGGCGCCATCTACCGGCGAGTAAGCGAAGCTTAAAAGTTTTGAAGCAAAATTTTGAATTTCCCGCCACGACGGTGGCGCCATCTACCGGCGAGTAAGCGAAGCTTAAAAGTTTTGAAGCAAAATTTTGAATTTCCCGCCACGACGGTGGCGCCATCTACCGGCGAGTAAGCGAAGCTTAAAAGTTTTGAAGCAAAATTTTGAATTTCCCGCCACGACGGTGGCGCCATCTACCGGCGAGTACGCGAAGCTTAAAATTTTTGATGCAAAAATTTGAATTTCCCGCCATGACGGTGGCGCCATCTACCGGCGAGTACGCGAAGCTTAAAATTTTTGATGCAAAAATTTGAATTTCCCGCCATGACGGTGGCGCCATCTACCGGCGAGAACGCAAAGCTCCAAAGTTTTGAAGCAAAAATTTCAATTTCCCGCCACGACGGTGGCGCCATCTACCGGCGTGTAAGCGAAGCTTAAAAATTGAATTTCCCGTCACGACGGTGGCGCCATCTATCGGCGAGTACGCAAAGCTTCAAAGTTTCAAGGCAAAAATTTGAATGTTCCCGCCACGATGGTGGCTCTATCTGCCGGCCAGTACGCGAAACTACAAAATTTTATATGAACAATAAGAACTGTTATTCACTTACAACGCCATATGTGCACTTACGTTGTAATCGGGGTAAGCATTATGTTTTACATTCTCCAATCTCCATGAAGCTGGAATTCTCCATTCTCAGTCCCTCAGTCGGTATAGTGAACTGTATACGCCACATAGTGCGAAAGGCCCCCAATCTAGTGCGTTTTGAAGTCTTGGGTAGTACTAATCGAAATTTCATTACGGCAACACTGATGAAGAGAGGGCATGGCGTCCATCATCAAAGGTGTGACAATTATGTATCATTCGAACTTTTATTTATCACTCAACTAATAAATACTTGAGACATTTCATCTGTTAAATATTTTGATTTGTTCTCCCTCATCGATGTTGAATTTTCGTACGTACTTACGTAAATTTCTATATCAAAACTGTGCTCGTAGACACTGGCGACATTTGGAGCAGACTGTTCGATCACAGGCCATTCGTTCATGGTGAAATAACATACTTTTTGCGTGAATTCGAGGTAACGTCAAGAAAAATCAAAACAAAAACCATAATATAGATTATATTTGCTCGAGAATGATCGTTAGCAGCGACTTTTTCAGCCCAATATTTTGTTATAAAATCTCGGAATTGTCAAGTCTTTTTCATCAGAAGTCAACCTTTTCGTATACCTTTTCCATCCTATTTTGTATTCTGTCATATAACTAAAATTACCCTATTAAAGCGACAGGGAGTTTATCGTCAAATTATCTCACATAAGAAAAATTATTTCCTTCGACTTTTTAATTTTTTAATAAACCTTTAAAAGCTTTTCATACATTGCAAAGTAAAACCGGGGAATGTTTAATCGAAACATTTCGAATTAATGATCAGTCGAATGTGGTTGATCAACATTTAACGATCAGCTGATCATTAGATGACAATTCGAATTTCGAAAAATTCGATTACAATAAATATTTCGTTTGAAGGAACGACGGGGTGATCGAGAGGTGGAGCGTCTCTTCAAGATTCTCGAATACTCAACTGAACTTGGACAGAGCCAGTTGGATCGAGCTGAACAGCTTGGTGATTGTCATCTGCCGAGTCTGAAGGCAAACACGGATGTTGCCGTTAGCATGTGCGAACGGATACTCAGAAGGGAAGAAGAATTTTACAACGTGAGTGATGGCCTTCAAATCCATATATATATATAGATGTCGAAATAATTTTAATTTGAAGCCTGAAAAAATGATTTTATTGCACATATGCAATAATATTGCAGGCATTGCATTGTTTTCGAGGAGATTTTAGTAGTTCGCATTGCAGGCAATTGCACATTGTTAGGTTTTTGTATAATTATTTACCAGTTTCTTTTATAATCTGCATAAAAACGTTTTAATAGTTCGAGTTAATCGTACAGTGAATTCGACACGTGCCCTATCGATAAATTTTTAATAAA
The DNA here is from genome assembly GCA_963669185.1 of Dyspetes luteomarginatus. Lineage (NCBI taxonomy): Eukaryota > Metazoa > Arthropoda > Insecta > Hymenoptera > Ichneumonidae > Dyspetes > Dyspetes luteomarginatus. The sequence continues at coordinate 1,647,863 of OY769907.1, forward strand.
ATATTTCTTGGGTCTTTCAACATGAAACGCCATTTTTGTTCTTATTAGGATACGAAACTCCAAGAGAATAGAAGAAGACGAAAGGCCGATTGGCAGCATTTCATCAATGACATGAGCCAAAAGTGCCAGAAGGTCGATCAAACTTTTCGAGAAAAAGAAGAAGAACTCAAAGAATTTTACATAGACTTGGAGAAAAAGTTGCACATAGGATCTTAAATTTTCCTAATTTTTCTCTCTCGTTAATTTGCATTTTAACATTAACATTCTGAAAAAATAAAACAAGAGCTTTTACTTTCCATTAGCGTAACTACAAATTCGTTCAAATTCATTCGTAACTACAAATTCATTCAGTACACTCCTTTGGGATTTTTTTTTTCACGTTTTTCTTTTTCGCTCGTTGAGCAAAAAAAAAAACAAAAGCACGAGAATGCCCGTAGAACCCATAGAAGATCCTTCTCTGACGATAAAGCCAAGTTTCAAGCTCATAGATTTTGTCGTAAAAAATGTCAAGAGCGAAAAAGCACCGTCGAACATAATAAATCTGAAAAATTCATCGAAGATGAAACGATCGGAAATATTACTAAATTTGGACGATGTCAAGTGGCTCGATGGATATTTGAAAGAATATCGAAAATCTTCAAATGCAAAAGTTTACATACACGAATTTTTGGAAGATGTGGATATAAATTTGCCAAGCCCAAAAATAACACCGAGGGATCCTATTCTCGAGGCAAGAATTCAAAAATTGACATCGCAACAGAACACGAGGGATTATCAGGCAATGACGAAAAGTGTTGATTCGGTTAGAAAACATTTTCCCGAGGACACAATTGCCTATCAGAGTGAGAATAAAATTTTTATTACAACAAAAAAAATATATATATAAAATTAGACCCAAAGTAACGAGTAATTATCATTTTTTTGTCTTTCCAGTGAAAGAAATAAATCGACAACTAATTGCCGTTGCTCAATTCGTCTTCTCGGTTCTGGCTGGTTTTGCCTTTGGATTCATCGGTATCGAGCTAATAGTTGGAAATTTGGATTTTGGCTTTAGATTGCTTCTCGGAATAATATGTGCTCTTGTCATAGCTCTTGCTGAAATTTATTTTTTGGCAAAAAAATTAAACGAAGATCATTTCGAGGAGATCGCTTCGCACGAAAAGTTGCATCGAGAGTGATTGTACGAATTGAGGTATTCCCGCTGCTCGCAAAGTACCATTACGATCAATAAAATGATGATGATAAAATACAGTTGAGATTTTACTAAAAACAATTAAAAAAAAAAAACCCCGTTGCGATATTTCACGAGAATTCACTAATTTTTATTATTATTTTTTAATATTTGGGCAATGTCGATTGTCGTCCAATTCAGTTTTGTCACTTGGAAAAGGCAATCAAAGAATTAACAAGATTAAAAGTCGCGGATGATAAAAAATTTTATCCGCTCATAAAATATGTTTAAATTACAAAGGATTTCGGATATTTTTGCTTATATATCAGAAAAAAAAGAAACAATTTTTATTACAGCGATTCGAGCAAGGTCAAAAGCTCGAGTTACAAATTTGTGTATTTATAATTATTGTACTTATCCTACGCTTTATTATCTCCGTCGCTATCGCTCTTGGAACTTGAGTCGCTTTTTACGGAATTGGATTTTCCATTAGCCTTGTTATGGCCCTCGCTGCTCGACGAATTGTTGTTTTTTCCTTCCGCATCGTCGCTGTCTGTGCAAGAATCGCTGTCCGATTGGCTATCGCTATCAGAGTCTGAGGAACTCTCCGACGAGCTGCTGTTGTTCGATTCTTTGGCTGCCATGAGCTCTTTGAATTGCCTGACTGTTATTTTTCTCGGCATTATCTCCTTCAGAAATTCCAGGGTCTCATTTGTCTGCACAACTTCAGCGAGATGCTTGTATTCCATGCTGTTTCCTTTGTTTGATTCTCCGTGGGCCTCTTCTGTCAAGTGATGTATAAACAATTCCTTAAAAAATAACAATAAAAGTCAACATTCCGCAAATGATTAGATAAATTATGAGATATTTTTTCCTTATAGAGATAAGGAAAGATAAGGAAAGAATTATAATTGAGACTAAAATTAGACCGGAGTTGAATATATAGCTAATTTTATCACACTGAAAAACCCGCCATTTTGAAGGAGCTCGATAGCTCTATTAATCCGTAAATCGCAAAAAAACGCGTTCTAAAACGAAAAAGTTAAACACATCTGAATTTCCCGCCAAAATAATAAAGATGGCCGCCATCGCGTCGCGAAGCGCAAATGCCGAACTACCCCGAAATGTATAGTTCGTGAGAATCTATGGAAAAATTACTCACTGCAGCTTTTGCAACCAAAAATAATGCATCCTGACCAACTGTCTCAACGTGGGGTGAACTTTTCATAATCGTTTTGACACGCGACATCGGCAAATTAAGCTCTTTTATTTTTACGGGTGATCCATGCGCCGCCATTTTCAAACTATTGACGTCTGCTTAAAATTGCAGTACCGTAAAGCTTAGGGGCCCTTCTCCGGTCTGTTTGCAAAAGAAAAAAAGGATCGGTGGCACATACTCGCTAGAAGAAGATAATTAGGAAGATTAACAAACAAAAAAGATCGACGAACGAAATATATTTATAGAGTTTTTCGATAAATTATTGACAATTAAAATTAATCACTTGCGCTTTACTCGCATTTCACCTGTTTTAAATCCTGATTCAAATTTTCCCGCCTCTGCAGAATACCAGGGCCGTACAATTTGTCTACCAGTTGCCTTTTTTTAAATTGTTAAAGAATTAGTAAAATAGAAGCCTCGTAAATATTCATTTAACAAACGATTGTCGGAGAATTTTCAACACGAAATTTGCACATAGATCAGAGATCGTAAAAATCATCTCTCACTTTTCTTTCTGCCACTCTTATCACAGAATTAAGGGTTTTGCGAAACATCACCGAATTCAGACCACCGTTCTCTGTCATTTTCTCTCGCTGTCGACTTCCGGAGCCAGCACGAAGCACATATAATGATAATAAAAATCTCTCTCGGTCTGTCACGAACGTCATCTCGTGTACTCTCCAGCCCGTTTCACATCACCTTAATGTTATGAAATATTTGTCTCCTGTAGCTCTTCAGGAGGAAGACTCGTTGCGAGAATAGTCACTCGATGTAAATAAACTGGAAATGTCATTTATTATACATCGAATAAAATTGTTTAAATAATAATCAAACACATTGATGAATATTTTTGTATTTTTTTTTTTTTATATTTCCTTTATATTTCAAACGCAGCCACAAATAATTCACAAGGAATTTTTCCGTACCAGATTCCACATGTAGTTAGAATCCGCATAAGATTTTTTTTTTTTTAATTTCTTTTACGAGACGCGATTGTTTTTCTATTTATTGAGGCTTTATCACAATTTTTTTATTTTTTCACATAATTTTTCATGGCATATAAAACCTTTCAGGGCAATTGTTGTCATACAGACAAAAATGTACAATAAGTTATGGGCGGTTGGTGGACTTATGCGTGATTCTACGCATTCTACACGAGGCGAATCGGTAGGAGGGTATCCAGGGAATTATTCAATACAAGTAGAATAATGGAAAGTGAAGAAATTTTGAGTTCTAATCATACATGGTCCAATTTTAATTTTTTTTTTCGTCATTTTTTCTTTTTTGCGTTGTGATTGCATTTTTTTTTTTTCGTTTTCCTCTTCTACGCTTATTATAGACGAATGTAATATACATTACTCGCATTATATTACTATATTTATAATATAAATCTACGTATATACATAAATCCTATTCGTTTGCAAATAATGGAAGTGAGCGCACACTCGCGTTTTCGATACAGGAGAGACATTAAAATTCATCGCCCAATTGGCGAAATAGAAAAATCGTTAATTTTTTCTCATTTTGAATTTAAGTATTCGTTTTTTTGTTTTGTTTTTTTCATTCTTTGTCATCATAAGATTTGTATTTTCGTAGGATTTATTTTCTTGCACATATCGTTTACAAATAATTATAATCATTATATATGTAAAATTTACTCATATTGTCTGTTATCAAGATTTATACTGTGTATAACGTATCGTTAATAAAAAAAATAATTAAAAAAAAGAAACGAAAAAGAAAAAACTAAGTTCATGAAAACTGCAGTACTGAACCGCAAACTGAACCGCTTTTTTTTTTTTTTCTTTCTTTCTTTCGTTTGTAGAATGCAGTGGGGCGCGTCGAAAAAAATTCTTCTTAAAAAAACATCGCACTCAATTATCGACGAGTTTTTCCTTCATGCACAAAATACTTTAAGCAGTCTTTTTACTTGAATTATCATTTCTTCTATAACGTGAAACTTACGAAAGGCTTCTCCGTGCCTGCATTGTCTTCACGTAGCAATAATAAAAATTATTATCCATTATCATTATCATTATTATTATTTTTGGTAAAATTCACTCGAGTGCTCGCGATGCATCTCTTTCGTAGTTATCCACATTGCACGATGTAGCCGCACCTGTAAGAACGCATTAATTACCCGGCAAATTATCGTTGATGCTATTTTTTTAATTTGTACAATTATTAAAAAAATGAAAAGAAATAATATAAAAAAAATCCGTTCATTCGTCTATAATTCAATTGGTTATCTCTGGCACGGAATTGCAATAATCTTACGGAATTTACTACGCACACGCTGATTTCATCGGTGAGATTGATCTTCAGTGAGGAGGTTTCTTTCGTTTTTTTTTTTTTTAGTCTACGTTATCTTGGAAGATAAGTTTTACATATCCGGGAGATCCTTCAAGGGGCACAGCACAGAATGGACAAATCGCTATGTATCCATTAGTGCCGTGTGGTATGGCTACTTTTTCCCAGTATCTGAAAATTATCCAATAATCGTATCGTAATCGGCAAAACTGTTATGGAGACAATTTTTTTTTGTTTAACAGAAAAATATAGTAGAGAAAATTTTAGCAATGAAAATTTAAGTAGCTAATTAACAATTGGAAAATTGTATTTTAAAAATTGTTTGCAGAAAGTTTTATAAATTAATAATAAATATGTTATAAGTAAAAGTGCTTTGTAGGATAGATAGAAAAAGAATAAAATAGATCGATTAAAAAATGTGTACAATGATTTATGTAAAATTTCTGATAAAGTGCATTCTCGTTTAGTTTGAAAATGAAATTTATAATAATATGGCAATACTTAATAAAACATTATGGATAATTAGGGCGATTTCAACGAAAGAATGAGAGTGCAAAGTGCCCAAACAACGATCAGCGAGTGGCAATATGAATTAATAAAAAATAAATGAAATGAAATGAAATAAAAATAAATAAAATTAAGAATTGGACGTACTTGACAGTTTTTTCAGTCGCCATGTGACCACAAGGGCTAAAGGCATATGTTGGTGGTCCACTATCGACATAAAATGCGGGTTCAATGCCCATACATAATTTGACGATGGGTCCGGCATTGAGACACATGGGACATCGTCTTGTTGCTTTGTCCTTTTCTTGTCCCCAATCATGATGACCTTGGACATGGCCACATCTCAGATAGACATAAGGCTGCTGTTGAGCCGAATCAGCTGCAGCTTTACGGGGTATGACGAGGGTATTCAAACCAACTGGACATTGAGGGCGGCCAGCATTAATAGCATCAACCAATTCTTCCAAATCGTGCTTTGTCTGTTTACGAATAAGTTGCCATTGCTCAAAGTTAGATTAACAAAAATATTTTAAAGTCTGAAAATTAAAGCTTTGCATACATATAAGATTATAATATTTTTCGGTATTTGAATATAGCTGTAGCTTGTAATAATTTTTGGTTCGTATAGAAGCAGAAGTAGAAGAAAGTGGGAGGATAATACTTAAAACTCGAAATGTGGTACAGTTTTTACGAACAACGAATAACGAGTTTTTACGAATATTTTAAGATTTAAAAAAAAAACAAAAAAACTTACCGGAGATTTTGACAGTCCTTCGGCAGATCGCCATAGCAAAGTTGCACCGCAAAGATCAATCAGAGTGCCATCTTGAAGTACATTATCCTCGTCATCGACAACATTTCCTTTTTGTTGAGCACTGCGACTTTCTCTCAATGAAAAAACTCCCCCGCCAACGCTGACTTCGCGCCAAAAGCCACATTGCGCTTCGCCACCGCAAAATTGTCCACGTGGATGCATTATCAAAACTCCATTTGTCGTTAATCCGTCAATTTCATGATTTTCTTGCCATTTTGTAGCTTTCTCCTGACACAAACGAAATAACGTTAAAATTTCTGAGAATAAGAGAAAATTCTTTTTTTTCCTTTCAATCTTCAAAAAATCTCTCCGATTAATGTAGACAAATTATTTTATTTGAAACGTAAAAAGTGGATCTACCCCTAAAAAAATATTTCTCGAACTGTCAAATCCAGCGGCGTAGATTCTCGTGATTCTTGGATCTAATCTATCGGTCAAAATTCGACAAGCAAACCTGCTTATGGTGCTTTGAGCTACGCGACTTTCACTCGTTGGTCCTGTATCGCTGCCGCCCGGGCATGTGTCCATAACTACAAAATCAATCGGTGATTCTGACGAACGGCCAATCTGAAACATAATTTTTTTTTTCAATTTTATTTTTTTAACCATATGATTATTATTTTTGTAAAAAAAAAGGCACCTTTGTTTCACTTTTGGCCACCATATTCGAGAGGATAAAATAATACATGCAATCGAATAAAAGGAATATCGAGTGAATAATTTAGTAAATTTTCATCAATGCTGTCGAGGTGAAAATTATTCGATGGAGTTAATGGGATAATAATGGTACTGAAAATGGTCACAAATGGTCACATTGACGATGATTGTGAGTTTGGCTGCAATCATCGTGATAGTTTAAATTTTATGAAATGTTTAATTTCATTCTAAATTCCTAAACTAGAGTGAAAGTTCAGATACCGAACGAGAAAAAAGAAATAAAATAAAAAATATCAAATGAAACATCGACAGATGAATTTTAGGCAAACTTGTCCTCCGACCTTGACAACACAATATGTGTTGCCAAGGTCGGAAAAAGTGTGTTGATTTTAAAAGATTAATTTTTAGAAAAATGCAACCATTCGAACTGCGGAGACTATAAAAAAAATTTCAATCTTCCCAATTCCAAATTATTGTGCTTGAATGATATTTTTCTTTTTATGTAAATAAATTTGAGACGCCACATATGAAAATGTACAAGTCTCAGTATTAAAATTTATCAATTTGATAGAAGAAAAAAAAAACAAAAGCAAACAATTCCAAGTCTTTATCGATTGGAATTGGAATTTTAATGAGTTGTTTTGTAATTTAAAAAAATTCTGTAAATTTATTTATAATTGGTATGAAAAATAAAGAAACTTACTTGAAACATATCGGTATCTTCGTCCTCTGTGTATTCAACGATAACGGCCTGAGTGCGCGATAGCGTATAAGAAATCGAGTGTTGCTGTGTGTTCAATATTGCTTGAGAGCTGTGAGGTGTCTTCACTACGTAATGTTTACTTCTTTTAACTCCATTTGGTACTGGCCTTTTAACCAGAACAAATTTACTTCGACGTCTTCCACGATCTCCGGGTGGCAGAAATCCATTGTAACTGATATTCATGAAAAAAAACAAAAAAATAAAAACATACAGAATTGTAGCAAACAGAGATTTTTTTTTTTCATCATTATTAATGATTTATCATTATTGAGAATCACTTGATCTTGATAGTGATAAGAGACTCACAAAAATACGAATTAAAAAAATATTTTTGAATTATTCATTATTATTATTCTCATTCTTACACGATTTAAAAAAATATTTTTCAATCAAAATGTAGAGAAAGACGTAAAAATTTCAAATAAGAATATCATTATTAATGATTTATCATTATTGAGGATCACTTGATCTTGATAGTGATAAGAGACTCACGAAAATACAAATTTAATAAAACATTTTGTTATTCGTGATAAAAATTCCAAATGAGAATATCATTATTAATGATTTATCATTATTGATAATTACTTGATCTTGATAGCCATTTTACAAAAAATACAAATTTATCATGATTGAGAGGAAATGGACAAAATTTATTCACCAGATACCATGGCGTGTCTGTTAATTTTACAATTTTTATGTTTTTTTTTTTTTTTTTTCAAAAATTGCCAGAAATATCTTGAAAAAATTGTTTTATTACTTTTGCATTGATGTAGAAAACATAATAATGTAAGTAAATAAATAAACGATATTGATAAATAGCTCTTACCCCAAAATTACCAATTCCCCATACTTGATCAGCGGTTTTGGTTTTTCATGATTATGACTGTGAGCTCCATGAGGATTTGCATGAGAATTATTGTGACTCTGTTTACTGTGAGGACTGTGAGGTTGACCCACGGTCCCACCCTCTGCTACAAGTAGAGGGCTGTCGTTGCTGCCACCGTCGGATCTTCAAAAAAGAAACAAAAGATTGATTAAAAAATCAGACAAGAGCAGGAGAAAAAAAAAAAAAATCGAGCAACAGAAAATTCGTGCAAAAATCGTACAGGGCAAAAAAAAAATTTATTTGCAAGAACAAAATTTGAAAAAAAAATCACCAATAATTCAAGGGTGCCTTCTTATACAAAAGTTAATTTCAACAAAAATTTCGTGCAAAAATCGTACAGGGAAAAAAAAAATCATTTTATTTCCAATACACGAAATTTCTGACTAAATAAAACAATTGGATGGGTTCAATAGGTGAAAAATTGATAAAATTTGCAAAGAATTTTGTGACTTCCATATTTAATTTCAAGTGTGCAAAAAAAAAATCATTTTATTTCCAATACACGAAATTTCTGACTAAATAAAATAATTGGATGGGTTCAATAGGTGAAAAATTGATAAAATTTGCAAAGAATTTTGTGACTTCCATATTTAATTTCAAGTGTGCAAAAAAAAAATCATTTTATTTCCAATACACGAAATTTCTGACTAAATAAAATAATTGGATGGGTTCAATAGGTGAAAAATTGATAAAATTTGCAAAGAATTTTGTGACTTCCATATTTAATTTCAAGTGTGCAAAAAAAAAATCATTTTATTTCCAATACACGAAATTTCTGACTAAATAAAACAATTGGATGGGTTCTATAGGTGAAAAATTGATAAAATTTGCAAAGAATTTTGTGACTTCCATATTTAATTTCAAGTGTGCAAAAAAAAAAATCATTTTATTTCCAATACACGAAATTTCTGACTAAATAAAACAATTGGATGGGTTCTATAGGTGAAAAATTGATAAAATTTGCAAAGAATTTTGTGACTTCCATATTTAATTTCAAGTGTGCAAAAAAAAAAAAAAAATTGAATCATAATGAGGTTACAGTCCGAGTACGGTCATGTACGTTCTACATTCCATATGGCTTCTCCGAACAGGTGACTTAACGCAAATTATGTGACACAAAAAATTCTCTCAAAGTTTTTTCCACCGACTGTTTATCATAAACTAAAATTACAATGCATTTTATTTCTGCAAAAATTAATTCCGTAAAAAAAAAAAAAAATCCTAAAAAAAAAAACTTGCAGGACTTTAAATATTTGCGATAATAATAATAATAATTGATTTTTATACAAAAACAAAAACCGGCCAAGTCAAAATTAGGGAGACAAAAAATTAGATGATTAGGTTTTTTTTTCTTCTCTTTAATTTCATATTGGCGAGAAATTTATTCGAGATGAATAAAAAAAAATATGAAAAAATTTGAAAAAAAAAAAAAAAAAGAAGAATATAAAAAAAAAAATAGAAACAAGCGAGAATTGAATTTTTTCATTACCGTATCACCATCGTGGGGTCGACGTTAGACCCAATTTTGCCTGAGACAGGGAAGAACCACGAAAGCCAAGAGAGGACGCACTTTAAATTCACAAAGGCACGCGTGCACGTTCCAAATAGCGTCGGGCACGATATATATATCGCGTAAGAGTGTACACAAGTGGGCCAAATTTATAGTTTCTTTATTTTTTTTCTCTTAACAATATTTAGGAAAAAAAAAAAAAACAAAAATCTTTCTATCTCTCTCTCTCTCTCTCGAAAGTGTAAAAAAAAATAAGTCTCAAAGTTGAATTACATTAATCAAATTTGTGCTTGTTATGCAAACACTTACGCGCGCTGCTGACCCTTCACAAGCTCACGAACGCGGTAACACCCGCATAGAGAAAGCCACTGAAGAACAGAAGAGAGGAGGAAGAGAAGATGCAGAGAAAAAGTGTATTTGTGTGTATGCGTGAGAGAGAGAGAGAGAGAGAGAGCGAGATAGAGGGAGAAAGAGAGAGAGAGAAAAACACCCGCGCGCGCATTCACACGGTAAAATCTTGCATCGGTATAACACCCACGCTTTGTTTTCACTCGACTTTGTTCTTATTGCGTTGCCCTGCTCACAGATGTCCTGTGTGACACTAATCACTTCTCTTTTTTTCAAATTTATTTAAATATTATTATAAATAAATATTACATCAATGTAACGCGATAAGTTTCACTTGTAATTCATCATCGTAGAAATAAAATGCGTTGAAAAAAAAAAAAAAAAAAAAAAAAAGAACGAATCGCTAAATACACTGAGCTCGTTGCACTGAGATATTTCCAACAGCCATATCGTTTCTCTCTGTAGCGCGTTATCCCCCACGTCTACATATAAATTTCTCGATTGGTCTTCACAGTCGAAAATCGGGACGAGACTCGTTGACCACTTGCTGATTTTCAAGACGCGATTCCTCTCGTTTCGCGCACTCGATTTACATGTATAATAAAATGAAATGATAAATAATTTATTATTTTCGTTGATTTTTTTCTTTTTTTTCAATAATTACTCGATGTAATTATTTCGTCACGAATGAAAATAAAAAATTCAAAATTCTATTACATTTACGTCAATTCTTTGTACGCGGTATGTAATTAGCAGAGAGTGAAGGAAAAATTTTGGTTGTCAAGATGAGAGTCGACATCAGAGCCCGATATATTTTAAAACGGATTTGTTCGTTTCACGGGATTGGCCGATATGAACATTCTTACGATTGAGATAAATAATATTTTTGAAAATATGATTCACAAATAAAGATTGTAAATTTTTTTCGTTTCCGTTTCTTTTAACATTCAACCTCCAACTGTGGCTTGCTGGTCGTGATGATTCGATATTCTTCTCCTTCTTTCTCCCCTTCGTTGATGTGGCGCCACCTTGAGGAATTGAGAGGAAGTTGCCTGGCAACTGTTAAACTCAGTGGGTAAGCCAAAAGAGCAGCCACTAGATGGTGGACACGTCCATTGTTGTTTGTTAGTACTTTTTTTAGAATTTTAGAGGGTGATTTAAATTATCGTGTAATCGGCACTATTAGTTATTCCCCATGGATCTTGAGGTGTAAAATATCGTCAGTCGGCATTTTATCGACGGTCGGTAATATTGATATCTACGATTTAGTAGAGTCAGCCACGAGACGAATAGGTTAGGCGTCGCCACCTCTCCATATGTGCATGACAATAATAATAAGTGAGAAATTAATTCAAGTTCCTGTTCGGCCACTGGTACATTTATCTTACGATGTTAATTATATATCTTATAGACGGATTCTATTCTGGTAGTTACAATGAAAATGGAAAAATTAAGATAATATTTAAAAAGTTATGGACAAGTTATCTCCGAGTACCCAGAAGGCACTGCGCGATGTATTGGCGAATTTCTAAACTCGGCACTGGATTTAATGTCTTATGGGTAATCGGGGGAGAAAATGCTTTTCATTACTTTCCTAAAAATGACCTAAAATATTAGCCATTTCGAAAAAAGAATGAATATCGTCAGTAAAATCGGATTTCTTCATGATAGATCTTTTTATGAATAAATTGGGAGAGCGTTAGTTTGAGTATTACTGTCTATTGAAATATTAAGGTGTAATGTCAAACGGAAGTTCGAGTAGCCTGAAATTTCCAAAGGTCAAATGTTATCGGATATAAAATATGCTCACGTTTTTGTCTAGCATCATTATCGCTCTGATATCATAATATATACATGAATATTAGTATAAAAAATATATTAGTATAAATAATAATAATATATTAGTATAAAAATTAAATATGATAAATTAAATTCTCCGAAAATATAAGCCGTGGGTGGTTCCGGCAAGTCGAAAAAACACGCAGGGTCCGCTTGCGCCGTCCACTCGCTTAAGACGCCGGCCGAAACAGTTGGCGGGGGGAGCGGAAATTACTGTTTACTGAAACATTGAGATGTAAGATTAAACGGAAGTTCGAGTAACCCGAAATTTTCAAAAGGTCAAATGTTATCGGATACGGAGAGACCTCAATTACGCTCACGTTTTTCTCTAGCATCATTATCGCTCTGACATCATAAGCGACGATATAGCTATAATATATATACATACATACATATATATATATATATATATATATATATATATATATATATATATATATATATATATATTTAAATATAGATATAGATATAGGAATATGCGTTCTTATACTTACAAAATTACTATATATATGTAAATTTATACATAAATTTCATCGAAATACGAAAAGGCAGAGATTATCTGTTCGAATCACTTCCTCGATTCTGTCTGCAAGCTGGAGGATGCACACCTAAATAATCAAATCATTGAACGTGCATTCGTCACTCGGAGCGATAAAAAAAAAAAAAAAAAAAAAAAAAAAAAAAATGTAAACAAAAGCAGCTTCGACGCTGAGATAAATTCAAACGGTCATTCGTGACTGAAATTAAATAAATTATGCAAGCTCGTCTCAACGTGACTTCAGATCAGTACGCGGAGAATAATAAAACTCTCTTGAGCGGCACACACAAAACCCAAACGTCAATGATGCAGGAAAAATTATCATTGGACGTATTTTTCAATTTTCTTCAATAAAGTATAATCGAACGTTAAAATTTCGTTTGTTTAATTAAGTTTTTTTTATATCGATCGGTAATACTTTCATTGAAAAGAATTTAAATATTTTTTATGATAAAGTGGTGAAAAAAAAATTGTTAAAAAATTCTCAACGATAAAAATTGTTGGATAAAGTGAAGAGAAAGAAAATCGCAAAGAGAAAAGTTTGCACGATCGGCCAACGCCACTTGTAAGTATTGTATTACATTCGACGCAGTATATATATAAAGTATTATAAGTATATATATATATATATATATATATATATATATGTATGTATATACAAGTATTATAAGTGTACATGGTAAAAAAAACACGTCCGCATCGAGAAAGGCCAGACACTCCGTGGCAAACTCGGAGACCTCACGAAGGGTTTCGGATTGCAACCGGTAATAGAATTATCCGGCACATGGTAATTTTTTTTTCTTCGTACGTGAACGCCATGTAGTTTATTCTGATCGTCGTTCACCTGCATGCAGTTCTTAAGGTGCGTCCGATGACTCGCGATCTGTGTCAATCTTCCACGTACGTTATAATCATTAATATCATTAATATCGTTAATCATTAATATCATTAATCATTAATATCGTTAATTATTAATATCGTTAATCATTAATATCATTAATCATTAATATCATTAATCATTAATATCATTAATCATTAATATCGTTAATCATTAATATCGTTAATCATTAATATCATTAATCATTAATATCATTAATCATTAATATCATTAATCATTAATATCATTAATCATTAATATCATTAATCATTAATATCATTAATCATTAATATCATTAATCATTAATATCATTAATCATTAATATCATTAATCATTAATATCATTAATCATTAATATCATTAATCATTAATATCATTAATCATTAATATCATTAATCATTAATATCATTAATCATTAATATCATTAATCATTAATATCATTAATCATTAATATCATTAATCATTAATATCATTAATCATTAATATCATTAATCATTAATATCATTAATCATTAATATCATTAATCATTAATATCATTAATCATGAATATCATTAATCATTAATATCGTTAATCATTAATATCGTTAATCATTAATATCGTTAATATCATAATTAATAATAAAACATGAGAAAATAAAAAATTATTAATCCATCACATCTATTGCGATTGATTCTAAATGCATTGCGATTGATTTCTCGAGATACTTTTATACCTAAAAGTTTATAAGAAAAATTAAAAAAATAATTAACACTCTTAAAACGGATAAGGAAATAAATAAATAAATAAACGTGCAAGTTAAAAATTTGCTCATTGCATCCTCGTGATATTCGACTATACTCACAGGTTTTCTTTATTTTGGCTTCGTCATATAGAGAAAACTTTGCAAATGTCAATTATCGATCTCTCCGTTAAATTTCGTAACCGATATTATTCCCAAACGTTATTTTATTTTCTAGATTTAGATAAGCAAAATTGAATTTTTTCTTGTTGAAAATTTTCAAAATACCACAAAATCTCAACCCATTTGTTATTTTGTTGCGAAACTTGTCTAGCTCATTTTTGTAGATCGAAGTAAAAAGTTCGATAGCAAAATTATTACGAAAGAGCAATCACGTGACACTTTTCGAAAAATTCAACGGTGGTTTACGGCTCGACTGCGTGCAAAGTTTCATCAAGATCGTTCGGGTCATTCTCGAGATATAATCATGTAAATTTGCGAGCTTATCACTCACACACACAGACACACACACATACGCGCGTGTATAGAGGTAAGAGAGATTTTTTCTAAATATCATTTTCGACTTTTCGAAAAAATTTATGTTGACGATTAAAATCACAGAATTTCTTTTCTTTTATGAAAAAAATAATTTCTCTGAATAAAAATCAGTAAATAAATAAATAAATTAATTGATGAATAATATATGAATAAATTTTCAGTATAATTAATAAATTCTTCCTCGTGAAATATTTATCTCGAAAATTAATCACGATTCGATATATATATATATATATATATATATATATATATATATATATATATATATATATATGTAGATATACACGTTGTGTCAATAACATATGTGGTGAAATTGAATCAATCGAAAGTTTCGTACGCATATAAAGTTGCTCATTGATGACTCAATCATTAAAAAGTCCGCAGCACTATTTGAACTTATTTTTCCATTTATTATCGCGAACAAGATGTATACGCATGTTGATAATTCAATTTTTGTTTTCGCCAATGTGCAAACCAAAGACGTGAAGTATCGTAATGAAATAATTTGCGCAATTACATATACGGGGATTTTATTTACGTTTTTCATCGTTCTTCTTATAATTATCTACGATATATTGAGAAAGAAATAAAAATTAATGAGAGATCAATCAGTAATAATAATAATAATAATAATTACATTAATGATAATTATTTTTTTTCCAGTAAAAAAATATCCGAGAGTTTGAGGGGAATTGACGAGGATTCGAGTACCAGCATGGAGATGATAAGTTTAAATTTTCTGAGTCTTGAATTGCGCGAGAGGAGTAAACACGATAAGCGTCTAAGCGACGATAATTTTGGAAAACGAGATATTGACGAAAAAATAATATTGAAAGATGGAAATGATATATCAGTTGAGAATAAAAATGAAAAGGAGAGAATGAAATCAAGACGAAAAATAAATGAAACGCGTGACGATACTGTGGCGATTAATAAAATTTCACGAACTTTGGCGATAATAAATCTCAATGAATTGGCCTGGCACGACACAATGAATGATTGTTGGATATCAATATACGACTACGTCTACGACTGTACGGAGTTCTTACAGAATCATCCTGGCGGACAGGATGTGATTCTCGAATACGCCGGTAGAGACGCGACAATCGCTTTCATCGGCGCGGGACATTCAAATGAGGCGAGAAAAGCTCTTGAGAAATATCTCATTGGGGAATTACCGATGAACGAGCGATTATTTCGTAAAATCGATGGTGTCAAAATAATTGAACAATATTGAAATATATTTTCTTCATTCTTTCAATGAGAAATTTCCAATGTGACGAAAAAGTGGGAAAATATTTTCGCCCTAACCCCAAAGTGATTATTAGTCGTTTAACAGTATGGGCGTGTAATCGAAACTCTCTCAGTGTCACGCGATATCACTCGTGGTGCAATAACGATAACCCTCTAATGATTGTCATTGTTTTTCTTTTGAGTATTATTATTTTTTTCTCTTTCTCGTTAACATTCATCGCGATTATCTCAAATCACATTGTTTCGTGACTTTCATAGCCTCTAACGACTGCGATTCATCTTCATATGTGAAAACTGTAAAACCGTGACGTGGACGAAAACAGAAATATTGCTCCGTGTAGTCGCAAGAAAAAAATCGGGGAATCCCCGGAGATTCCTCGCAAGATTTGGGCTGTATTTTCGAAAAAAAATAAAAATAAATGAATCGATTCAGTATGCCTCATATATATAATTTTAGCAACAGCTGTTTCATTCAATAGTTATAATTAGCTATGGAATTGATATATATATATATATATATATGCAAAGGAGTTATAACGGATCTGGTCCAAGACATTATTATTGTTATTTGTAAACGGTGATGGGATACGCTAAAGTACAAATCTGCGATTATGATTTGGCGTTTATAGAATTATATACACACAAATATATATATATATATATATATAAGTCTGAAATATCGTCTTTATGAAAATTTGGAACAGACACTCAAAAGGTTAATCGATGACCCTCAACCATCAGAGGTGCAAAAAAAAACATCAGATCGATATTGATCCTTGAAATAAATATTAATTTTATTATTATTAATTTATCTTTATACTATACAATTTCTCAAATAAATTTGCGCTTTTGTTTAAATCCATTGATTTTTCTATCGGTGTATTTATCTTGGTTCTAATTGTTTTTTTTTTTTTTCGAAAAATGGCAGTAGTGCTCAAAGAAACGTACATAGACCAAAAAATTGTGGCAGTTAATTCAGCTAATTATCAGATATAGAAAAAAAGGAAATTGAAAAATACACATATTTATATATATACATATTTCAATTTCTTTTTTTACGAGTACAACACTTAAAACACGTAGCGTGTTTTTTTTTTTTTTTTCGTCTGCTACATGTGCATCCGAATTCCCAGGTTTATTTCCATTTCGTTCCGACTAAATTTTTTTTTTCCCAATAATTAATGATGATTTATCAATCTAGCGAGTAATTATCATCAATGAAGAAAAGCATCGCAAATTTTCATTGTTTAAATATTATTTAAGCGTTTTGATACACAATAAAGCTCTTTTTTACTTTTTTTTTTCGTAAAAATTTTTCTGTTACCCTCTAAGTAGATTTTTTTTGTTCTTCGCAAAATTTTTTTTACAGAGCTCGTCATCGGTGTGTTAGAAGGTTCGTATGTAGCAACAAGGTAAAAAAAAACAAAAAGCAAGAGTTAAATAAATTACAATTTATAAATACGAAAAAGAGAAATAAATCTTTGGGACAGATTTTGTTTTTTTTTTTTTTTTTCCATATCGTACTTCTTCTTCCATTTTTTTTTTGCAAGTCGAGAGGTCATAAGATTAATGACCCATGTCAGTATAAATTATTATGCTCTATGATTTTGATTGAAATTATTATTTTAGTTACGAGACGGCACTCGGTAGCTTTTTTTTTTTCTTTACAATCCCGAGTCTGTTTGATTTTCTTTTTTTGGGGTCTCCAGCTCATAAGCACTATGACGATAAGCACACTGAGACGCTGTCCCAATGCCATCTAGTGATAAAAAAAAAAAAAAAACTCATCGTTATCTCGCGCGTAATTCATTTTTTTCTTTTTCGCAAAAATCTTCTCTCGCTTATTATAAAGTAAAGAAAAAAAAAATTAACATTTTGGAAAAATCATTTTCTCCAACTTTTTACTACTTTTCTACTAATTCATCCACCGATTGATCACTATACATAGATAATAATTAACAATTTCAAGAGCTTATTAATTAATTATCTGTCTCTCTATTCTCTTTTTTTTTTATTTTTATTTTTTTTTAAGCGTCATACTTTAATTATCTTAGGGGGCTAATTTTTCATCGACATTGCTAAACAATAATATATATATATAGTCTATATTATTATTATTATTATTATTATATAAACAACATACACTATCTATTTATATAATTTACACGTGTTAAAAATAAATTGTATGATAAAAATTTCAACGAGAAAATTACGACCAACGTGTTTTATGTTTGTGTGTATTTTCTCGTGTCAAGTGAGATAAGAGGCGAATGTCAAATTGAAGAATTAATTGATTTTTTTTTATTAATTTTTTTATTGTAAGAAGCTTATAGGTTTTTTGATAGTGTCAATGAATCAGAATAATATTAATCAAATTGATAATAATAATAATAATAATCATCAATATTGAGTAAAAGTCGCTGTCTCGGACGAATGTGTTATATATATATATATATATATATATATATATATATATATATATATATATATATATATATATATATATATATATATATTTATACATATGTATATATTTATGGTCCCTGAAGTGCGAAATCGTGCTCGGGAACAAAACGATCGAATCTTCGATCTATCGAGGGGCAAAAAATTCTTAAAATACTTTGATAGCGAAATTAATTCATTTTATCGTTTTTTTTTTTTTTTTTATCGTCCTCGATCTACCACTATTATCAATTAAATTAATCGCACATCATCTTTGTTTTCCTTTTACGTTTTTTTTTTTTTTTTTTTATCGGACGGAGAGTAATTACATTTTGTTTCCTTCATAAATTTTTTCTTTACATGGTGTTTCATCTTAGTGTGTTTTTGTTTGTATCCTTTCGGCTAAATAGTTATATTCGTTAATTATTAAGTAATAATTTTATTTTGATACAATCTCTCTCTTTTTTTTTTTTGTTTTTTTTTTTTTTTTTTTTTCCAATCGTCGAGACTTTATACGAGACCTCGCAAGCTGGGATAAGAATTATTACAGAGCATCAAGTTAAACAGGAGCGACGTATAATTTTTTGTCAGAGAGAGAGAGAGAGAGAGAGAGAGAGAGAGCAGAAAACAGAAAAGTAGAAACGAGACATTTTTTTCACGTATGAAAGAAATCTCATGAGATCATTTTTATTGGTTAACCATATCCGCGGTTTGCTTATAATAAAATTAATAATAATAATAATAAAATTAATAGTAATAATAAAATTAATAGTAAAAATAATAATAATAATAATGACGGTAGAGTCGCGTTAAAAAAAAAACTCCACCCTTAATTTTTGGCACTGAGATTCAGTTATTGAGAATAAATTCAACAAAACAATTAAGAAAAAAAAAAAAAAAATGCCTCATCACGCGTTTGATATGCTCATGGTATATTGCTCGGATGATTAATCGAACGATTTAATCACCTAATAAGATTAGCAAAAGAGATTAATTAAAAATGATAATTAAAAAATTTGATGCCTGAGGATATTTTTTTTTTTTTTTTACGTTAGCGATAATTAAAAATTATTTTAATATGGAAAAAAAATAAGGAGACATCGTGAATGTTACAGCACGAGTGTAGGTATTTTTTTTTTTTTTTTTAGAGCATATAATTTGTACGTGTGAGATACGTTGGGTTGTTTGAAATTTCGTCTGTGGTCGACTCGAAGGTGTAAAAGCTTTTTTTTTGCTATATCGGTTTTTTTTTTTTTCTTTCAGAGTTCTATATATATTTTTTTAATGGACAAACCAGCAGCAGCCTCATCTTAATTGTTTTATTTAAATTAATTATATTTTAGTCCTGAAGGAGAAATATCTGTAGATGATGTAAAAAATATGGAGAAAATTTTTACTGTTAGTAAAAGTTGACGAGTTACTCAGTTGACAAGTTTATAAATTTTTTGCTTTGTAAAAAAATTTTTTTCCGGAAAATTGAATGAAATTTAAGCGTTTGAAAAATCCAAAATATATAGAGATTTTTTTTTTTTTTTTTCATGGACCGTACAAGTTATAAATTTATCTCGTTCAGGACTTTTTTTTTCAAAATTAATCTGGCCCTCTCCGTAACCCGCGGGATGAAAATTTTGCCAGAATAGATATGAAAAATTTATTCGTAATTAATATCCATCGACGATTATATCGACTCGAATGACTATACAATTGTTTTGTTTTTTTTTAATTTTAATTTGCGCGAGTTTGAAAATACTGTACAGAAAGTTATCTATTATGCGACGTAATAAGCGTATTATAACCGCTTGCGGTTTTTTTTTATCTTCTTCTCGTGTGATATATATATATATATATATATATATATCATGTTGTTGTTAATTTTAATTAATCGTGTTAATAAATAATTTATTATTAATAAATATACGTAATATAACGATGCTCTAAAACGAACAATGCGGCATGATTTTTGTAATCTCTTAAAATTTTCCCTCCGAGCAAGCAGAGCGGAGAGAACAAGTTGAATTGTCTCAGTTTCTTTGTCACAAATTTTTCTCACTATTAACAATTTATTCAGGTAAAAATGAATATTATTAATCAAAGAGGCACTATATAATGAATAAACATTTAAAAAAAAAAGGTTGCTTAAATTATTTTTTAAATCAAATAAGAAACTGAGACATTCATCTCTTTTTTTTTGTTTTTTTTTTTTCATTTACACACGACGATCGTTTCCCATCTTTTCTTATTTTTCTCGTCTCGTCGCGTTAATTATATTATTGATGAAATTACAATTACGAAATGGAGACATTGCAGGAGACAGAAAAAACTGATGTGAATGGCGCGACAACGATGACGATTAAATATATATATATATATGACTAGACAGATAAAATACTACAGGAAGAACTGAGGAATTTTCGTGTATCTTTAAAAAACACGAAAAATGATTCGGCGTCACCTTTCAGATAATTTATCTCTTGAGAAAATGGAAGAATCCTCGACTTTTGTCGGGCGGTGGTGCCATAAGCATCGGTACTTGATTCTTGTGAGTTATGTGAATCTAAAGAAAAAATTTCGTCATTTAATCATCTTGTATTGGGAACCTGAGTACGTAGATACGCCAACTGGTGGCCAAACTCAGAACTAGTGCGAGTAGGTTGTTCTCATGTCACGTGGCTGTCAGCTCGACGAATAATCGGCGAATAATCATGCGGTTTATGTATGACCAGATGATGGTCAACCTACTCGCGGTAGTTTATAATTCTGCCGTCAGGGGAAAAAAATTAGATAGATATAGATATACAGAACTGGACAAAAAAAAATTACGAACCGATGTAATTTTAATATTTCTCTTAATATGTATATAAAGATGATAAATAGAATAGGCATTGAGCAGTCTAGAGGAAAGTTAACTAGACTAGTTAACTTTCCTCTAGACTTAATTTGTGGTTAACCCAGTTTGAAGCTCAAAAAAATGCTAAAAAAAATGTCAGGTGGATTCTATAGGGCAAAGGAACAAATGGGCATGGGTGACTAAATTTCTGGTTAAAAAAAAATTACGAACCGATGTAGTTTTAATATTTCACTTAATATGTACATAAAGATGATAAATAGAATAGGCATTGAGCAGTCTAGAGGAAAGTTAACTAGACTAGTTAACTTTCCTCTAGACTTAATTTGTGGTTAACCCAGTTTGAAGCTCAAAAAAATGCTAAAAAAAATGTCAGGTGGATTCTATAGGACAAAGGAACCAATGGGCATGGGTGACTAAATTTCTGGTTAAACAAAATATATCCCCTCGTTGTAAAATCGAAAATTCAAATAATTCAGATATAAAAATTGGGAACAAACAATATTTTTGAAAGATAAAAAAAAAAGTAGCTCACCGTGCATGGTCCTTGCATCCAGGGTTCGCCGTCAATTTGCATGGGAAATCTTTTGGTAGTTGTGATCGTGACGCTGCTGCATTGTGCCAAACGTCTGCCAGATTCTCGAAGTCCCGTTTTAACTTGTCCCATGTGCAGGCAATTATCCAATCCGATGACCTCGATGAGATTGTCACCGATATCTGTGAGAAAAAAAAAGGGAAAAAAAAAAATGTTTCCATTATTGATGAATTTTTTTCAGCCCAAAATATAATCGGAATATTTCGTTGTGAATAAAAAAAATTATCATCTAATGAACTATTGCCGAAGTTTTTCTGATTAAGAGAACGTGAAATTTATTCAGAGAGGTTGGATGAGAATTAAATTAATTGAAAGAATTTTATGAATTGATAAGAATGAGCGAGTGACCTTGAATCGCTGCGGTAAGATCGACGGAATTGAAACTACTCGTGCTGAGCTCTTTGTCAGGTCTTTTCTTTCGTTTGCCAAGACGATGACGTGTATGATGCTCGCCCCAGAGATTCGAACCACCGTGAGTAAATGGAATGTTCAACAGTGCAACACCCTGGAGCGACGGGCCGTGTGCCAAGTCCAGGGGAGTCCCGTCACACTGGAAAAAAAGTCGAGAAAAAAAAAATTTGCATATTAATATCGAAAAATGAACCACGAAAAATGGAAAAAAGAAAGTATTTTTATAAAATATTCTAGCATATTTGTATTCCTTTTTTTTATTTTTTTTATTTATTCAGATTCGTACTCACAATTATTTCAATATTCTCGTGAAGATTTTTGCAACTGGCCGCAAATTGTTCGGACGTAGCAAATTCAAAGTACCACAATTTATTTTTCATACGGCTGGTGAATTTTTCTGGATTTTTTTCTCTCTCGAGATGAAATTTGTTGCATATCGCAGCATCAACGCCAATGGAAAAATAATTATTTATAATATTGTACGGTATGCTGTCCTGATTAGGTTTTCTCTCTTCTTTCTGATCGGTAACTTCGATATGCCATCGATCCATCATCACTGGTGTTGCTTTTTCAATTTTCTGCAATGTATTTTTTTTTTTTAATTTTTTATTTATTATTTTTCAACGTGATAATATTACACGATTTATTTTCTGTCCGTTATGTAAAAATTATTAATTAATAAAAATTTTACTCACTTTGAGAACTTTGTGAATTGCCTCACCCTCGTAACCCCCACCCCATCGCAAGCATCTCGCGAGATCATTTCCTGTGCCTAATGGAATTACACCAATGGCTGGCTGATGCTCGAATTGAACGCGATCTGAAAAAAAAAAAGAATTTTAAGCCTTTTGCTCATTAAAAAAACAATATTTTCTATCCTTCACTATAAAAATTTAATTAAAATAAAGCTTCGATTGATTTTCTATGTTTTTTTTGTCCATCTTCTCATTCGATTTGAATTTTCATTCGATTCATTTTTTTTCTTCTTTTTTTCATATTCCGATTCAATTTTTTTTCTCCTTATTTGAATTATCATTCAATTAATTTGATAAAATTATGAAAAAAATGAAATAAAAAACTCACCCATGGTCTCTAAAATCCATCCAACAGTTCCGTCACCACCACAACAAATGACCTTGAAGCTCTCGACATCCTTAAACATCTGAAGACCCTGCATAGGTCCTCCAGTCGCTAAATTATGAACCTGTCGTGGATTTAGGATGTATTGAAATTTTCTCAACATCCGTTCGCCCTGTCGACCGCCTGATTTTGGATTGATAAATACTAAAAGTGGCGTCGAGCCGGACAATGGTGTTATCTGGAAAGACATTGCCGGCTGCTGAGTCGACGAGCTGCCTGATGTTAAAAAAGCGCCCTGTAGAAAAAAAAAAACAAAAAACCGTAAATATAATTATTATTTTTTAAAAAAATTTTTACTCTTGTAATTTTGTTTTTTTTTTTCATTATTATTATTATTTTTTTATTATTTTTTTTTACAGAAGACATTTTCTCACCGAACCGATGGAAGACGTGTCCTGGCCGTGTTTGCTGCCTCTCTTGCTGTCCCTCGACAAAGATCTCTGTCTGTCGAGTACGACAGGACAAATTGCATTTGGCGGAAGAATGTGAATGGCATTATCGCCGAGTGTACACTCGGTTCTCACTTGCGAAACGCATCTGTTGTGCAGCTGTAAATTTTTTTTTTTTAATATTATTTATCGTCAAAATTAAATATTCCACTTTGTATCTCTTAAATTTTAATTAAAAATAAAAATATATAAAAATATATAAAATATATATATAATATATAAAATAAAAATATATATATATATAAAATCATAAACTCACCGTTAATTGACACCATCGGCAGTGAAGACCCGTTATGCCGTTGTAACTTTTAATTGTTTTTTTGCACTTTGAGCATTTACCATGACAATTACCCTCGACCCAATGATGGGCCATGTTTTGTGAAGTTTTTTTACTTTTCACGTACGTCGCTATGCACGATGCTGGTGCACGCTGAACGCATCTCTCGTGCACTGTGTACTTGCAGACTTTTTTAGAGAGAGAGAGAGAGAGAGAGAGAGAGAGAAGAATAAAAAATTATTCATCAAGTTCACAATTTTTCTTAATTGATAATTTTTTTTAAATTTATCTGAATGAATCGAATTTATAATTTGATTTGATCGCAAATATTTATAAATTTATACCAAGTTGATGTAATAATTTCAATTTGAATTAATTAAATTACCAAATTTTCATCTCAACATTAATTTGAATAAATTGAAAATATTATTTTGTACATAAATTTTCAATTGATCCGTTTAATTCCTTTAATTTATGCGATTGAATGAATTTTCCAATTTATCTGAATTGATTGAGGGGAAAAAAAAAACTACTCACAGACACAGCATAAACCCTTTTTTCCAAGACCAACGAGCATGTTGAGACAAAGATTGCAATATGCTGGTTTGCTGAAGTGTTTCAGCCTCCAAAGATGATTGCCATCCTCTTTGACGTGAGAATCGAGACCGAGAAGTACGAGAAGTGGAATAGTCGTGAGGCCACCTCTCTTCCATTCCTCAAGTGAAACTGTACCGTCCGCGTCGTAATCAATTTCTATCATCATGTCCTTGAGAATCTATAATAATTATTTACATATTAATAATTATATTTAAAAAAAAAAAATCTCCAAATATACATGAATATATAAATAAAAGGAAGTGGTAGATTCTCGACTGCAAATGATTATATAAATATATGTATATAACAAATTTTTTAATTCAATCAAAATCTATTTTTTTTAATGATAAAAATGATGTAATGAAGAATTCAGGGATAATTACCATATAAATGGCTCGAATAAAATAATAAATTTTTATTTCCTTTTCAAACTGAGTGGGTGATCTTGATGACACGCCACGATCAACTGACATATTAATAATTATACTAAAAAAATATTTTGTTAATGATAAAAATGATGTAATGAAGAATTCAGGGATAATTACCATATAAATGGCTCGAATAAAATAATAAATTTTTATTCCCTTTTCAAACTGAGTGTGTGATCTTGAAGACACGTCGTGATCAACTGACTTTGAGATCGACGAGATTTTAATTACAAATACGTTAATCAACCTCGTGCAAATGCGCGCCAGTTTATTTTGGCACGAGGATTAGTAGGCAGACACCCTATTGTGTGCCAGTATATATTCTCTATAGTAAAGTGATATATATATATATATATATATATATATATATATATATATGTATATAAATGTATGTATATGTATGATAGATTTTAATGTGTTGCTACTCAAAATTCTCTTTTCTCTCTCTCTCTCTCTCTCTCTATATATGAATAAGATTAAATTTATGCAAAATTATAAATTGTTATCGATGGATTTTTTTTCTAATTTATATAATTGTAATTTAATAAAACATAACAATATATTTTATTGAACATTTCATAACTATTTAAAATTATAATACAAGTAGAAAAAAAAAAAAAAAAAACACCGAATTAACCACAGCCTCTCTTTCACTTACTGGTTTTAATTCCGAGACGTCCCAGCCGAGATACTCGGCAACGTTCATCATTTGATTAACGATGCAGTCCATTTCCTAAAAATATTTCGAAAAAATTAATACGACTGAAATTAAAAGAAAAAGTTAGCTAATTGTGAAAAAATAAATAAATAAATAAAACAACGGAAGTATATACAGTTTGTATGGCTATATTTAGCTATATATATATATATATATAAGATATAGGGATGGCTTTTATTTTGTTTCAACGATAAAAATCTTCTAATTCGTTTCGTAAAGCTCCCGAATGTTACTGCGAATTCTTTTGCACATTTTACTTCGACTGAAGCTTTTGAACGAGTGACATTACGATGAATAGCCATAGCTTCTGGGTACTACGACCATTTCTATCTGCTTCAAGAACATGACGTTGTGAAAAATTCTTAGTATACGACCTTTATAAAGTCGATTCGAGAAAAGCAGAAAGAGAGGGAGGGAGAGAGAGAGAGAGAGAGAGAGAGAGAGAGAGAGAGAGAGAGAGAGAGAGAGAGAGAGAGAGAGAGAGAGAGAGAGAGAGAGAGGAAGGGAGGGAGAGAGAGGGGGGGGGGGAGGCAGAGAAAGAGAGGGGGGAGAAAAGCTTTTCTGCCATCGAGCTTTTTGACCTCTTGGCTCGTCTTTTCTCGTGCTCTCCTTTTCTACATCACTATAGAGTTCTCCTATCCTCGAATTCCACGTCGGGCGAGTTTATACGTTTCCTTTTACAACGTTCCCGGAAAAATCGTATTATCAAACTTGCCATGAGATTTTTCTTCTATTCTCGCTTACATAATATTTTATTTGGATTGAAAAAAAATAAAAAAAAAAAATAAAAAGTGTCTTTCATAGAAAAATAAATAGAGATAAAGAAAGGCTAAAAATGTATAAATAAAACGTATTGGTGTACGAATATAAAAAAAAAAAAAATAATAGATAAAGGGTGAATGTAGAAAGTATTAAAATATTTATGACGAGCAATTTTTTTTTTTCTTTATCCAAAAGATACATGAAATAAATTTTGCCTATATATATATATACATGGGTGAAAAATTATTTTCCGTATGTGGGTCGAAAAAAAAAATTTCGTGCTTTATTTTTCCTCTTTTCCGCCATTTGTCTTGCTAGCTTTTTCGCCTAATATATATATATATATATAGGTAGACGGAGTAGACGTATATATATATATATATATATAGGTAGACGGAATAGACATATATATATAAATATATATATAGGTAGACAGAGTAGACATATATATATATATATATGTAGACGGAGGACACAAGAATGCTTCAACCGCGAGAATCACCACCCTTTTTTCGTACTAACCCTGAATATTCATTGCTCAATTTTGAAATTTAATATGCCACACGTGCGTGATGACAGTGAGAACTTGAAAAAAAAAAAGAGAATATTGTATAACGAGAGGAGCCGTATCTCGCATGATGAGAATCATCGGGGAGGAGAGCCAAAGAATTTTTTTTTTTTTCATTCCGTTTATTCCTCATTCAAATGCAATGCATAATTTATGGGGGGTTAGATGGGAAAACAACTCGATCAACATAACAAGAAAATAATTTAATTTTTCTATTAAAAGTTTAATTCTAACATGTTGCTATTAATTTAATAATAATAATAATAAATAATTTAATAATAATAATAATAATAAATAATTTAATAATAATAAATAATATTTGTCACCGGATGAAAGAAAAATTATTCGACAAATCGGTTTATTAAGGTTTTCAAAATTTGTCATCAGGTGAACAGAAATTTGCTAACAAAATTCGCAAAGTAAAAAAAAAAAAATTAAATCACATGGAAAAACTCAAAATATGATTATAAATTTCAATCCCTAAAATTGGTGCCAATAGTCGAGCACCTTAAAATCGGTACCAATAGTCCAAAACCTTAAAATTGGTGCCAATAGTCAGACACCTTAAAATCACTACCAATAGTCGGACAGAACGTGTTAAATTATATCTATATATAACGCGAAAACAAAGAAGTGGTCGAATACTGGGCCTGTCCGACTATAGGTGCCTTTACCCTATATAATATAATGTCGAAGAGCGATCGAGATCAGGGACTGGGATTATTAGCGATGAACGAAGTGAAACCTCGATTATTTCGGGTGTCTCATCGTTATGCGTGTACGAGAGTAGTAAAAGTCAGCGTGTACACAGACAGTCTTTTGATTCTTCGCTATGTTTTTTTTTCTCGTTTTCTCTCCTCCCTCTCTCTCTCTCTCTCTCTCTCTCTCTCTCTCTCTCTCTCTCCTCTCTCTCTCTCTCTCTCTCTCTCTCTCTCTCTCTCTCCTCTCTCTCTCTCTCTCTCTCTCTCTCTCTCTCTCTCTCTCTCTCCTCTCTCTCTCTCTCTCTCTCCTCTCTCTCTCTCTCTCTCTCTCTCTCTCTCTCTCTCTCTCTCTCTCTCTCTCTCTCTCTCTCTCTCTCTCTCTCTATCTATCTCTCTCTCTCTCTCTCTCTCTCATAATCTCGTCGTCTCTGTCTCTATCGTTTTTCACACATGTCAAAAAGCATCGTACGAGAATTTCTCTGAGTTTTCTCATACTCGCGTGATCACGTGCGAAATTTTCGTCTTTTACGTCTCGTAAAATTTATGTCTATCGTTATAAACGTAAATTGTTCGCTGGCTACTTCCCCGAAAATTCCGTGCTACGAAATTCATGGATGGGTAACGCAATATATAATAATACATGTTACGATATATGGGCTATTCCTTGCAAAATGGACCCTTATTATTTTTATTTTTTTCCTTTTCAGTAAATTCTTCGAAATTCATGGATGTAACGCAATGCATAATAATGCATGTTACAATATATGGGCTATTCCTTGCAAAATCGACAAAGCAAATGGGCTATTCCTTGCAAAATGGACCCTTATTATTTTTATTTTTTTCCTTTCAGTAAATTCTTCGAAA
Source organism: Dyspetes luteomarginatus (assembly GCA_963669185.1). NCBI lineage: Eukaryota > Metazoa > Arthropoda > Insecta > Hymenoptera > Ichneumonidae > Dyspetes > Dyspetes luteomarginatus. The sequence continues at coordinate 1,676,629 of OY769907.1, forward strand.
TTCATGGATGTAACGCAATGCATAATTAATGCATGTTACAATATATGGGCTATTCCTTGCAAAATCGACAAAGCAAATGGGCTATTCCTTGCAAAATAAAAAAATATATTTTTTTTTCAGAAATATTCGAATATTATTAAATTTGCCAAATACAATATATGGGCTATTCCTTGCAAAACCGACAAAGTAAATGGGCTATTTCTTGCAAAATAAAAATATATATATTTTTTTCAGAAATATTCGAATGTTATTGAATTTCAAAATTATATTTTCCAACAAATTCATTATGGTTTTTATTTCCTAGAAGAAAAAAATGCAAATTTCGAAAATCATTGATATCTAGCCTGGAATGGCCAATGTATGAAACGGGAAAAGCATATGATATATATATATATCACACTGTAATTTGTTACGGTCAAAGCGAATATTTCGCGGTCATAAATTCGCGATGAAAAGTCGAGGAGCCCCGACAGCTGCACCCGAATGTAATTTTCTCTGTTTCGAGATACCCGATGAAGGGAACCGTGAATACTGACTGAGAAATTATTATTATTATTATTATTATTCGGTGAAAAAGTTTTTTTTTATTTTTACGTCATATTTAAAATAAAACTTACGATTGTATCGAGAACTCCATTGCCATCAGTGTCGTACAGGCGAAACATGACTAAAATATTCGTAAGAAAAATTAAGGGATATAAAATTTTTTGAAAATTTAACCCTTTCAAATATAATAAAATATTAATCTCAAGATAATAAAAATAATTTTCGTTATTTGTCAACTTACATTCTAATTTATCCTCTGGCCTGCCAGCCTCGAGAAGCGATAAGTAACAAACGATATCTTTGAGGCTGACTTTGACAGAGTGAACATCTATGGTGCTCTGCTTTCTCACGAGATGTCTCATTTCTGCAAGAGAAAACATTGAATTTCATAATTTTCATTGTTGCAAATATTTTTTAAGAATATATTGAAGGGGATTAAGAAAATCGATTGATATATAAATTTTTGGAATGGCATTTTGTCATTAATAAATTTGAATTTGATGTCAATAAAATTTTATATGTAAAACTAAACGAATTTATTAATAATTTTCATTGTTGCAAATATTTTTTAATAATATATTGAAGGGGAGGAAGAAACTCGATTGATATATAAATTTTTGGAATGGCATTTTGTCATTAATAAATTTGAATTTGATGTGTCAATAAAATTTTATATGTAAAACTAAACAAATTTATTAATAATTTTCATTGTTGCAAATATTTTTTAATAATATATTGAAGGGGAGGAAGAAAATAGATTGATATATAAATTTTTGGAATGACATTTTGTCATTAATAAATTTGAATTTGATGTCAATAAAATTTTATATGTAAAACTAAACGAATTTATTAATAATTTTCATTGTTGCAAATATTTTTTAATAATATATTGAAGGGGATTAAGAAAATCGATTGATATATAAATTTTTGGAATGACATTTTGTCATTAATAAATTTGAATTTGATGTGTCAATAAAATTTTATATGTAAAACTAAACAAATTTATTAATAATTTTCATTGTTGCAAATATTTTTTAATAATATATTGAAGGGGAGGAAGAAAATTGATTGATATATAAATTTTTGGAATGACATTTTGTCATTAATAAATTTGAATTTGATGTCAATAAAATTTTATATGTAAAACTAAACGAATTTATTAATAATTTTCATTGTTGCAAATATTTTACAATAATATATTGAAGGGGAGGAAGAAAATTGATTGATATATAAATTTTTGGAATGACATTTTGTCATTAATAAATTTGAATTTGATGTCAATAAAATTTTATATGTAAAACTAAACGAATTTATTAATAATTTTCATTGTTGCAAATATTTTACAATAATATATTGAAGGGGAGGAAGAAACTCGATTGATATATAAATTTTTGGAATGACATTTTGTCATTAATAAATTTGAATTTGATGTCAATAAAATTTTATATGTAAAACTAAACGAATTTATTAATAATTTTCATTGTTGCAAATATTTTACAATAATATATTGAAGGGGAGGAAGAAACTCGATTGATATATAAATTTTTGGAATGACATTTTGTCATTAATAAATTTGAATTTGATGTCAATAAAATTTTATATGTAAAACTAAACGAATTTATTAATAATTTTCATTGTTGCAAATATTTTTTAATAATATATTGAAGGGGAGGAAGAAACTCGATTGATATATAAATTTTTGGAATGGCATTTTGTCATTAATAAATTTGAATTTGATGTCAATAAAATTTTATATGTAAAACTAAACGAATTTATTAATAATTTTCATTGTTGCAAATATTTTACAATAATATATTGAAGGGGAGGAAGAAAATTGATTGATATATAAATTTTTGGAATGACATTTTGTCATTAATAAATTTGAATTTGATGTCAATAAAATTTTATATGTAAAACTAAACGAATTTATTAATAATTTTCATTGTTGCAAATATTTTACAATAATATATTGAAGGGGAGGAAGAAACTCGATTGATATATAAATTTTTGGAATGACATTTTGTCATTAATAAATTTGAATTTGATGTCAATAAAATTTTATATGTAAAACTAAACGAATTTATTAATAATTTTCATTGTTGCAAATATTTTTTAATAATATATTGAAGGGGAGGAAGAAAATCGATTGATGTATAAATTTTTGGAATGACATTTTGTTATTAATAAATTTGAATTTGATGTCAATAAAATTTTATATGTAAAACTAAACGAATTTATTAATAATTTTCATTGTTGCAAATATTTTTTAATAATATATTGAAGGGGATTAAGAAAATCGATTGATATATAAATTTTTGGAATGACATTTTGTTATTAATAAATTTGAATTTGATGTGTCAATAAAATTTTATATGTAAAACTGAACGAATTTATTAATAATTTTCATTGTTGCAAATATTTTACAATAATATAATGAAGGGGAGGAAGAAACTCGATTGATATATAAATTTTTGGAATGGCATTTTGTTATTAATAAATTTGAATTTCATGTCAATAAAATTTGATATTTTAATATTTTTATTTAATATTGTAAAACGAATTTTCATGTATATGCTCAATAAATATTATTTTTATTTGGATAAATTAGCTTTGCATTGAATCGTTTTTTTTTTAAATCCAATAAAAATGTGCTCGCTACGTTGAACCCAAAGTCACGAAGTCTCTCGCGCCGAAACGAGAGACGCAGTCTGAAAATAAATTTGCGTAAGCTCTCAAGCGATACCGAGATTTTGTCTCGTGTAGTTTTGCCGTTTCACCGTTTCGAACACAAACTCTACCGCTATTTTACACCGATATATCTTTTATATATATATAAATATATAAATATATATATGTATGTATATATATATGTATGTATATAAATATATAAATATATAAATATATAAATATATAAATATATAAATATATAAATATATATATATATATATATATATATATATATATATATATATATATAAAATGTTTTTCGATTTCCACGAAATGGAATGACGTTGATGATTGCGGACGCGTTCGTTTTATCGATCCACAAAATCAATTAAAATATTATTTTTCAATCACGAGTACTTTTTTACATAAAAATTTGAAGATAAAAGAAAATATCGGGTCCAGATAAGGGAAAAAAAAAAAAAAAAACATTTTATTTCCCCCTAAAAAATTATATGGCTGAACCTGAATAATCTTAAGGGTAAAAAAATGTGTAAAAAAAACTTTTGAATAAAAAAAAAAACAAAAAATACGATTTCAAATAAAAATATAAAAAAATTAATTCAGACAATTTATAATTTTTTAAGCTTTTTTTTTTCGAAATTTTGCACTATCGTATATAATAAAATTTCAAATTTCAAAAAAATATTATACGCAGTGATATTTGTCACGAACCTTCCTTCAATCTCATGCCTGGCACGTCTCGAAGATAAAAAAGATTGCCCTTCACCATATTTTCCTCAAAGTTGGAAAAAAATATCACGAAAAAGTGCTCGACGAGAGTGCACTTGGTACGTTTCCGATGGATTTCCACGTTTTGAAAAAATTTCCAACTCGTTTTTAAAATCACAATTTTTTTCTTTTTTTTTTTTTTTTTTTTTTTTCAAACCGAGCGCGACGATATCGTCGCAATAAAATTTGACTACATCAAAACGGAAATCGCCTCTCTACCTCTGCTCGATAAACAAAAACAAAAATAAAAGATAAAAAGATAAAAATCAGGGACAGTTTGCACCGTGTGCCGATATAACGTTGAATTTTCTCACGCTCCAAGAGCCTGTTAAAATACTCGTGAAATTTAAGGTCAAAGGGTCAGACAGTTAAAGAGAGTGTGAGAGTAAAATGTATCGAACGATTCCAAACTTCTCGGAACGTCAAGGGGCAACAAGAAAGAGTGTGTGTGAGAGAGAGAGAGAGAGAGAGAGAGAGACAGAGACAGAGAGCTGAGAGCTGAGAGAGAGAGAGAGAGCAGAGAGAGAAAAACACTTGTTGCTTCGCGTGAGATAAGCAACTAACTACAGAAATGTTTTTGCCGAATATTGGTAACGAGCAGTGAGAGAAATAGTGCAGTAAAAAAATTCCATGTATATATTAAAATTATATAAATATAAATATATATATATATATATATATATATTTATATTATATCTGGATGATTTAAGTTCTCTGCTCTTTAGGGCGACGAGCCGAGAGCACAGATCAGGAGAAACTGAACGTGTAACGAAGACGAACGACGAGTTGCCAGTAGAAACAGCCACAGTACGTAATCGGTGCTCTCTCTCTCTCTCTCTCCCCCCTCTCACTAGCTACCTCTCTCTCTTTCTCTCCCCCCTCTCTCTATCTACCTCTCTCTCTTTCTCCCCCTCCCTCTCTCTATTTCTCTCTCTGTCTCTATCTTTGCCTTTCTGGCTCTGTCCATCTCACTCAGGCGAATGACGTCACTGGACCAAGCCTGAGATTGACATCGACTTGTCTATTTCGGTTTTGTGTTGGCTAGAGAGTCTCGACGAGCACGAGAGATTTTGCATTTGAGTTTGTGCTTGTGTATATATATGTATATGTGTGTGTTGGTTAGTTTGGGGGCACTCGAGGATCGAAGGCAAAATCATACGTGAGAGAGAGAAAGAGAGAGAGAGAGTTTCGAATTTATGGATTAGAAAGGGATGAACTAGAAAGCTGAGCTTTAGCTAGGCTCACACTCTGAAGGCATTTCCGTCATAATAAAATTTCCGGCAACATCTTACGACTCGATGACGTATTTTTAATATAAATATAGCGTATGAGATATTTGACAGTTTTTCTAGCATTTTTATAAGTTTCATATTGAGAATAATTCCAACGAGTTGAAAATATATAATTAAAATAAAATTATGGATATATTGTGAACGGTTATCTATACTCCTTATATTGATAACTATTGAAGTTATCTAAAGTCTCTGTAAGAATAGTAAAAATTGCCTCGCTCACACTCTGAAGGCATTTCCGACATAATAAAATTTCCGGCAACATCTTACGACTCGATGACGTATTTTTAATATAAATATAGCGTATGAGATATTTGACAGTTTTTCTAGCATTTTTATAAGTTTCACATTAAGAATAATTCCAACGAGTTGAAAATATATAATTTAAATAAAATTATGGATATATCGTGAACGGTTATTTATACTCGTTATATTGATAATTATTGAAGTTATCTAAAGTCTCTGTAAGAATAGTCAAAATTTTCAATATTTTATTCCCCCATAATTTTAATTGTTCCCATTGGTGGGCAAGAATTTAATTTTAATTTTATTGAGTGTCCATCATGAGGATTAGGAATATATGAAAAATAAATACAACGATTGGCCTCTATTTTGGTAGATAACAAGACGAACGTAAAATTGAAATTGATTATTCGTTGACGAGATAACGTAAACGTTCACTGATGGTCCGTCCAGACGTAAATATTGTGCAGACTTTGATGAAAATTTGGGAAAATTTAAAAATTTAGGGGTCGAGGCATTTGCTCTATAAAAAAAAAAAAAACTACCCTCAAATACGAAATCTACGTAGGATGATAAATTTAGCCTCTGATGAACTCTGACATTTCATATACGATTTCAATTCTCACGAGAGTTCAGCCACAAGAAATTACAAATTTTAATACATAAACGCGCAGCAATACAACTCTTTATATACAAATATTGACGACGAGATTCCGAGACGTCCTTGAAAGACCTTCAACGTGACGTTATACATTTTCGTAGTATCCGCGCGTATAGTTCCAGCACGCAATATATATAGCACATCTTCCTCCCACCCCTTTCCTTCTGATTATCCTACAACCGAAAATCTCACTCGAAAGGTCAATTCTATTTCTAATAAGTTTACGGACCTTTCAATTCCCCGTTTTTTTTTTTTTTTTTTTTCATTTTCAATTCGCCAGAAGAAATTGGAAATTTTGGCAAGCAATATATCGCACATTTCTCTCCCACCCCTCCCTTTTGATAATCCTGCAACCAAAAATTTTCTCGAAAGGTCAATTCTATTTCTAATAAGTTTACGGAACTTTAAATTCAATCCCCCCCATCAGCCTGGACAAGACGAATTTTGCTTTTTTCATTTTAAAATTTGTGTACAAAATATTTTGAGGCTGTTATGGAAGAGGACAAGTTTTTGTCGATTTTATTTCGTTGTTGCGTGTCGAAAATATTATCTCGTAATGTCACGTACGAGATAGAGAAAATTAAAATCTTCAGGGCGAATATAGGGAATAGTGCACTTTCCCTTCATCACCCTTGACCTTTGACCATTTCTGATAGACTCGACAGTGACCCGAAATTTTCTCAATTTTCACTAGTCGCTCATCATTAGGTATGTGGTGGAGGGACATATATATATATATCTTAATAAAGGATATATATATACATAACGAGTTATGTAACATTCTTTGGTGGTTTTATACGGACGAGATAGAGAAAATTAAGATCTTCAGGGCGAATATAGGGAATAGTGCACTTTCCCTTCATCACCCTTGACCTTTGACCATTTCTGATAGACTCGACAGTGTCCCGAAATTTCCTCAATTGTGACTAGTTGCTCATCATTAGGTATGTGGTGGAGGGAAAGATATATATATCTTAATAAAAGATATATATATACATAACGAGTTATGGAACATTCTTTGGTGGTTTTATACCGTCATAAACCATGTAATGTATAGACCGTGGTAGTCCAGTCAGCAGGGTCCATTCGAGTCTGTCCATGGCTAAAGACGTAACAGTCAGAATTCTCTTTCTTTTTATCCCTCATTTTATTTTTTTTTCTCCCTTTTATCACCCCCTCGGCACTCCGTCATCGCCGTTCGACTACTCGACGAGTGGGCCCTTTATGACTTTACCATAATGGCATCCGTCAGGCTCAGTCGTCGTCGGATATGTCAGCTGAAAGACCAATAGAGAGAGACTGAATTGAATGAACGAAAGGAGGAAAAGTGAAGAGGAACGAGGAATAAAAAAAAAAAAAAAAAACATTGGCATCATTCTCGTTCGAGCTGCTTATCCTTTATTCCCATATATATATATATATATATATATATATATATATATATATATATATATATATAAAAGTTTTATTGTCTATATATTAATAATGAAAATGAAAAAAGAAGGAAAATGTAAATATTATGACCGTGATTCAGATATATCAATTTATTCGTAAAAGTATCGTTTTTACTGTTTTATTTTTTTGTGTCAACAGGATTTTTCTTCGTATTAGTGGAAATGTAATGGGGAAAAATGGCAGATAAATTAATTGATGAGTAGAAAAAAAAAGTATTGAAAATTATTTTAAGAATTAAGAAAAAAAAAAAAAATGATCGAAAGGGATGTGAAAGTTAATTATTGGAAGGAAAATAAAAGTTTATAAAAGCACAAAGCTTATAGCCTGTTTGAGATGAGAAAAGTTGGGGTTGATTCGTGTGTATATATATATATATATATATATATATATATATATAGTAACTGAAGTGATCATTCCCAAATTTTCTCGCCCCAAGCAGGGTGTAAGCTTTGTGCTTCTATAGACGTTTTTATATTTTTTCTTTGATTATTGTTGAAAAAAAAAAAAAAAAAAAAAGAAAAAAAAAATTGTTATGCATGCAATGAGAGCCATTCATTGGGAAAAAAAATCATAAAATCTTTTATCCCTCGTCATTGAGGAAAAAAAAAAAATTTCGTGAAGACACCGATAGAAAAATTGATGATGTGTAACATGAAAACAAAATGGCGCCGGATTACATTTCGAGCAGCGATTGAATATTTTGAAATCCTTTATAAACTTGTGAGGGGCTTTTTTTTCTTTTTTCTCTCAATGATTGTGACACAAGTGGGTCGTGATGTTTGAAAAAAAAAAAAGTGCCATAAATGTTTCTCTCATTTTGCTCTCTCATCAATGAAAATTCGTTTTTTTCCTCCCCCTCTCTCTCTCATTCTCATCAATAAATTTCATTCCTTTCTCTCACTTTCTCACACTTTTTGTACAGGATTGATGGAGTTTCCAAGCGATAACTGCGTCACGCTAGAACGTTAAGCCTCGTTGATTGATGATCCTTCAGTTGGGGGGGTTAGCAAGAGCCCTAACAAGGCGCGAGGATTGAACAACGCACAAAGGAGAAGACAAGTGGAGAAAAGTGAAAGTTTCGCAAAAATCATCTGTTTCTTTGGAGTTAAAACTTTTTTTTCATGTATATATATGTATATAGATATTTATTGCCTTGGGCAGACTAACAAGGGGGAAAACTTATCGGGAGAACTTTGATGAAAATAAAATTATTTATAAAAATACAATTTTCCTAAAAGTCACTGAATTTTTTTGACATTCTTAAAAAACAGTTTGAAATATATATATATATATTTTTTTGTTTTCACAATGAATCTGACGAAGAAATTACAAAATAAGTGTCTTTCATTTGGATCAACGAGGATAATTTTTTTATGACCATTTATAGTTTATAAATGTATTTTTTTTTTCTACTAATTATTGAAGAGGGAGGAGGAATAGAGAGAAGAGGAGGAATGCAGAGAAGAGGAAGAAACGTCGAGGCTTAATGAATGATATAATAAAAAGAAAATAATAATAAGAAATGACAAAATAAGTGTCTTTCATTTGAACCAACGAGGATAATTTTTTTATGATCATTTATAGTTTATAAATGTATTTTTTTTTTCTACTAATTATTGAAGAGGGAGGAATGCAGAGAAGAGAAGGAATGCAGAGAAGAGGAAGAAAATTCGAGGGAGATAATGCACTTCCGATGAGACTCGTTATCACTTGAAAAAATCATCTGGCTTAGTTTGAAGTGGATCACGATGTTAGTGAGAAATATTTTTAAATATATGTATTTTTTTTTTCTTTTCTCACTGAATCTCACTAAGAAATAATAAAATAAGTTTCTTTCATTTGGAGCAACGATGATTTTTTTTTTCCTACTAATTGTCGAAGAGGGAGGAATACAGAGAAGAGAAGGAATGCAGAGAAGAGGAAGAAAATTCGAGGGAGATAATGCACTTCCGATGAGACTCTTATCACTTGAAAAAATCATCTGGCTTAGTTTGAAGTGGATCACGATGTTAGTGAGAAATATTTTTAAATATATGTATTTTTTTTTTCTTTTCTCACTGAATCTCACTAAGAAATAATAAAATAAGTTTCTTTCATTTGGAGCAACGATGATATTTTTTTTTCTACTTGTTGACTCGTTACTAATTGTCGAAGAGGGAGGAATACAGAGAAGAGAAGGAATGCAGAGAAGAGGAAGAAAATTCGAGGGAGATAATGCACTTCCGATGAGACTCTTATCACTTGAAAAAATCATCTGGCTTAGTTTGAAGTGGATCACGATGTTAGTGAGAAATATTTTTAAATATATGTATTTTTTTTTTCTTTTCTCACTGAATCTCACTAAGAAATAATAAAATAAGTTTCTTTCATTTGGAGCAACGATGATATTTTTTTTTCTACTTGTTGACTCGTTACTAATTATTGAAGAGGGAAGAATACAGAGAAGAGGAGGAATGCAGAGAAGAGGAAGAAAATTCGAGGGAGATAATGCACTTCCGATGAGACTCTTATTACTTGAAAAAATCATCTGGCTTAGTTTGAAGTGGATCACGATGTTAGCGAGACGTTCGCTCATTGCCCTCGAGTTTTCTCACCTTATCTCCGGAAATAAATTTTCCAAGCTCTATGCTGGCTCTATTTTTATATTCATGATAACGGCAGATAATAATCAAAATGACGTAACTCAGCTCAATTTCACAGGTTAAATTATTACCGGATATAAATTTTTCTGACTTTTATTATTTTATTTCTGGCCTCTTCGATCTCTCATCTCCTATATATACCCGCGTCAATTTTATTCGCGTCTTTCACTGGTAATCATAACGTGGTTGATTTTCATAATATCCGGCTAGGAAATTTGCGATCCTTCCTATGATATACCTACAAGAATCTCGTCTTTTCCTTTTCCTTTTTTTTTTTTTTTTTTTCTTTCACTGATTGCTTCTTCAATTATTTTATTTTTCATTTGACAACCCATCAGTGATATTTTTAATTTTGAGGAAATTATTGTAGAACGAGAATGTACGAATAAGTAAAAAAAAACTATTCGATGAATTAAATTTTTTACGGTGATTGAGAAAATACGTCATGGAGGATTTATTTCATAATTCAAATAATACAAATGCAACAAGGAAAATATAAAAAAAAAAAAATCAACAATATTTGAAATTTTTAAAATGTTGATTTTAAAATAATAATTATACCAATAAAATATTAATAATGAAACATGAAAAATTTCATCAATTTTCAATTTTCAATTTTCTTTACATACAAACACAATTTTTGACGAAAAATTATTTCGAATGACAATTAGGCAGATTGATGTAAACTGAATTTATCATTGATTGGGAAAAAGTTAAATTTTACAAGCAGGTGAGAAAAGACAAGAAACGAATCGTTTACCTTCTAATTTTTCAACCGACTAGCGATATTTGTAATTTTTGGGAAATTATTGTAGAACGAGAATGTACGAATAAGTCAAAAAAGCTATTCGATGGATTGAATTTTTGATGATTTATTTCATAATTCAAATAATTCAAATGTCATTGAAAGAAGAAAAATATAAATTTAAAAAAATCAAAATTTCCACATGTTGATTTAAAAATAATAATTATACCAATAAAATATTAATAATGAAACACGAAAAATTTCATAAATTTTCTAATTTACATACAAACACAAATTTTGACGAAAAATTATTTCGAATGACAATTAGGCAGATTGATGTAAACTGAATTTATCATTAATTGGGAAAAAGTTAAATTTTACAAGCAGGTGAGAAAAGACAAGAAACGAATCGTTTTACCTTCAAATTTTCCATTATTTACGAGCAACGAGTTGTTGGATTTTCTCGATGAATTTCGCGACATCTGACTGTGACTCGGACTGCTGTCGGTGCTTTTCTTCTCGAGCACGTCATGACAGCTGTACGAAGTGTGAGCTACAGTCAGCATCGGATGTACGCTGCCTGTGAAAAGCACGACGTAGGGAGGTGTTGGTGGTGGAGAGGTGGGTGGGGGTGGGGGTGGGGGGTGGATTTTGTATTTTTTTAAATTTTTAAATTTTTTTTGGCACCGTTCAGACGAACAGGAAAAAGATTAAGAGAAAAGTCGATCTCGAGAGATTGATAAAAAAAAGAAAAAAAAATTCTTCATCGCTCATATTTTTTCTTTCTCCAATTTTATTTTTAGATTGTCATTTTTCTTATTCATATTGACGAATATTCGTATCGATTGAATTTTAATTTATGAGCAATGCGATGTAAATAATTAAATTACACTATTTATTATTATTAATATTATTATTATTATTATTTAAAAAAAAAATAATAATAATAATGAAAAAACTTCTTACCAGTTCTCGCTCTCGCGGATGCTTCGCTGTCTGTTCTGTGATGACCAAGTGCTTGAATTTTTTCCGTCAAACCGTGAATCTTGTCGGCCAAGGAAGAGCCACCCCCGCTGTGACTCTCCGTCGAGACACCTGGCAGACCGGTACTGTTGACGTTACTACTGGAGGTCGTGTGAGACGTGATAGGGGCACACGCTGCTGTCGACGAGAGAGCTGCCATTTCCTGCAGAGAAAGCTTTTTCTGTGACATAAAAATATATCGAGGGAAAAAATAAAATATTGGTCAAGTTGGAATTTTTTGTGCTGGAAGTATCAGTGAGTGATTGGTGAATGATTGATTTTGAAAACATTATTGAAGGTGGAATTTATCGATTGGTATCGATCAATTTTTCTAAGTGTGCAAAAATACACTTGGATTTTATTGGGGTTGTTTTTTTTTATTTTTATTTTTTATTTAACGTTAAATTATAATGAAAAATTCTAATAATAATGAATAAGGAAATATGTCTGTGAATAAGAGATTTCAAGATTTTTTTAAATCCAATCTCACCTCGAAAGCTTTTTCTGTGACATAAAAATATATCGAGGGAAAAAATAAAACATTGGTCAAGTTGGAATTTTTTGTGCTGGAAGTATCAGTGAGTGATTGGTGAATGATTGATTTTGAAAACATTATTGAAGGTGGAATTTATCGATTGGTATCGATCAATTTTTCTAAGCGTGCAAAAATACACTTGGATTTTATTGGGGTTGTTTTTTTTTATTTTTTTATTTTTTATTCAATGTTAAATAATAATAATAATGAATGAGGGAATACGTCAGGTTTGGGTGATTCTGTTCAAGTTGATAATAAGTGGATTCATCTCTGAATAAGGGTTTTAAATTTTTTTTTAAATCCAATCTCACCTCGAAAGCTTTTTCTGTGACATAAAAATATATCGAGGGAAAAAATAAAAGATTGGTCAAGTTGGAATTTTTTGTGCTGGAAGTATCAGTGAGTGATTGGTGAATGATTGATTTTGAAAAGATTATTGAAAGTGGAATTTATCGATTGGTATCGATCAATTTTTCTAAGCGTGCAAAAATACACTTGGATTTTATTGGGATTGTTTTTATTTTTTTTATTTTTTATTTAACGTTAAATTGTAATGAAAAATTCTAATAATAATGAATAAGGAAATATGTCTGTGAATAAGAGATTTCAAGATTTTTTTAAATCCAATCTCACCTCGAAAGCTTTTTCTGTGACATAAAAATATATCGAGGGAAAAAAAAACATTGGTCAAGTTGGAATTTTTTGTGCTGGAAGTATCAGTGAGTGATTGGTGAATGATTGATTTTGAAAACATTATTGAAGGTGGAATTTATCGATTGGTATCGATCAATTTTTCTGAGCGTGCAAAAATACACTTGGATTTTATTGGGGTTGTTTTTTTTTATTTTTTTTATTTTTTATTTAACGTTAAATTGTAATGAGAAATTGTAATAATAATGAATAAGAAAATACGTCTGTGAATAAGAGATTTCAAGATTTTTTTAAATCCAATCTCACCTCGAAAGCTTTTTCTGTGACATAAAAATATATCGAGGGAAAAAATAAAACATTGGTCAAGTTGGAATTTTTTGTGCTGGAAGTATCAGTGAGTGATTGGTGAATGATTGATTTTGAAAACATTATTGAAGGTGGAATTTATCGATTGGTATCGATCAATTTTTCTAAGCGTGCAAAAATACACTTGGATTTTATTGGGGTTGTTTTTTTTTATTTTTTTATTTTTTATTCAATGTTAAATAATAATAATAATGAATGAGGGAATACGTCAGGTTTGGGTGATTCTGTTCAAGTTGATAATAAGTGGATTCATCTCTGAATAAGGGTTTTAAATTTTTTTTTAAATCCAATCTCACCTCGAAAGCTTTTTCTGTGACATAAAAATATATCGAGGGAAAAAATAAAAGATTGGTCAAGTTGGAATTTTTTGTGCTGGAAGTATCAGTGAGTGATTGGTGAATGATTGATTTTGAAAAGATTATTGAAAGTGGAATTTATCGATTGGTATCGATCAATTTTTCTAAGCGTGCAAAAATACACTTGGATTTTATTGGGATTGTTTTTATTTTTTTTATTTTTTATTTAACGTTAAATTGTAATGAAAAATTCTAATAATAATGAATAAGGAAATATGTCTGTGAATAAGAGATTTCAAGATTTTTTTAAATCCAATCTCACCTCGAAAGCTTTTTCTGTGACATAAAAATATATCGAGGGAAAAAATAAAACATTGGTCAAGTTGGAATTTTTTGTGCTGGAAGTATCAGTGAGTGATTGGTGAATGATTGATTTTGAAAAGATTATTGAAAGTGGAATTTATCGATTGGTATCGATCAATTTTTCTAAGCGTGCAAAAATACACTTGGATTTTATTGGGATTGTTTTTATTTTTTTTTATTTTTTATTTAACGTTAAATTGTAATGAAAAATTGTAATAATAATGAATAAGGAAATACGTCTGTGAATAAGAGATTTCAAGATTTTTTTAAATCCAATCTCACCTCGAAAGCTTTTTCTGTGACATAAAAATATATCGAATGAAAAAATAAAACATTGGTCAAGTTGGAATTTATCGATTGGTATCGATCAATTTTTCTAAGCATGCAAAAATACACTTGGATTCTATTGGGGTTGTTTTTTTATTTTTTATTTAACGTTAAATTGTAATGAAAAAATAATAATAATAATGAATAAGGGAATACGTCAAGCTTGAGTGATTCTGTTCAAGTTGATAATAAGTGGATTCATTTGTAAATAAGAGATTTCAATTTTTTTTTCAAAATCCAATCTCACCTTGAAAGCTTTGCCATCCATGCCACGAGTTCCTTTTTTGATGAAGGATAGAAATAGATGCCTCGACAATTCGTCAGGTGCCTTGACGTCGAGATACGTGTCCAGAAATTTTCGAAACCCCTCATAATCGATGTCCTTTAATTAAACAAAATAAAAAAACATCCATATATTTTTTTTTTCTAATTTATTTATTATAATTTCAAATACAAACGGCAGATTAATTGCATATATATATATTTTTCTCATCGCGATATGCAAACCTCATTTCCTCAGGGTATAGGAAAATTTATCGACTTTGCCCCCATTGATTGACATTAAAATTCAATTAAAGGGGATGAAAATTTTTATGATTTCACGACTCGTTGTTTTCTCCAATACAAAGGATTTTAATCGGAATGGATATTCCAAGAGAATGAACGAGGAAGATACTCACCGCAGACTGTCTTCGCCATTAAAATTCAATCGGGGACAGTCAGATGGAAGAACCGCAGAAAGAATTTATTTTTCCCTTGTTTTTTTTTTTTTTTTTTTTTTTCTTTTTCTTATTTGCACTTTAGGGGGGGACTGACAGAGCTTTCGAGCTGAATCTATTTCCATTTCTAAGCTCTTTTTCACGGCCGAGGGAACGAGACAGAACAGAAAGGTTTATTGCAAAGAGAGAGGTGGGGGGGGGGGGGGGTGGGGTGGAAGGAGAGAGAGAGAGAGTTAAGGGATTTTCTTCCCTCTGGAATTCACGAGGGCCAAACGATTCGCGATATGGTCGGAAGTTGCGTGGACCGAGGAAAAAAAAAAAGTTGACGCAATCTCGAGAGGTTTTGTTTTTTTTTTTTTTTTTTTTTTTTTCGGGTTAAGGGTGAACGTCAAGGGAGAGGTTCACGCGGAAGATGAAAAAA